>NGKI01000004.1:206228-224186 GCA_002162615.1 Myriosclerotinia duriaeana
CCCCAACTCACCCCAAACCACCTCAAAGGAAGCCCAAACTGTACAAATTACATGCATCTGCATCTGCATCCTCATCTGCATCTGCATCACGAGTAGAATAGATGTAAATCCCGGTACACAATTTAACAAATCCATTATTTCCCAAGCAGTGGGGAAAAGTAATGTCGCCAATGTGATGCGAATGCTACTGTACTATAATACGAAAACGGTATCGATTGGGAATATGAATGGTTGCGGTATTTCATATCGAAGACTGCCATACGATAGGATTGGACGTGAACGCAAAAAGTGATAAGTATACATGTTCGAGAACATAATGATATCTGATATTTCTCCGGCATAAGCAAATCACATTCAGGACAACAACACAACCCGAGAAACCCTATAATCAGTCGAAACTATCGTAAACTTCATTTGTATCATGAGTTAATCATGAAGGATATCTCTATATACTCTATAGCTTTGTATCAGCCAGCCATATATCTATAAACGCCGTCTTGTTGAAGATGCAACCCCAACACGTTGAATGTGTTTTTTACCCTCCCCCTGAAATTAACTAACTTGTTGAAACGCTAATCGAAATGCAAACGAAATATGTGAAAAGAGTGTCATCCTTAAAAGAGACCGTCAATTTCTCCAGTCTCTGTGTCAACGTCAACGTTGAGGTATCCAGGGGCGGTTGGAAGACCGGGGATGGTTTGGATATCTGCTGCAAGCGCATAGCTGGAATGAAGTTAGAAAAGGAGGTAACAGGAATTATGCGTGGGAAAACTTACAGGTAACCAGCTCCAGCAGCTAATCTCACATCCCTAATTGGAACAGTGAATCCAGTTGGTGCACCCTTAAGATCTGGGTCATGCGACAAAGAGTATTGGGTCTTTGCAATACAGATTGGCAAGTTTCCGAAACCTTGCTTAGTGTATGTATCAACCTTCTTTTGAGCGACCTCACTAAATTCGACCTTATCAGCTCCATACATCTCTTTGCCGATGGCTTCAATGCGGGTCTGAACATCTCCATCAAGACTGTAGAGAAGCTTGAAGTTCTTCTCCTTTTCGCTTGCAGCGATGACACCCTTGGCGAGATCAACGGCCCCCTTACCACCTTCAGCCCAGTGATTAGCTGGAATGGCATCTTCAGCTCCAGCAGCAATAGCCTCCTCTCGGATGACTTCGATTTCAGCTTCTGTGTCGGTCTCAAACTTGTTGATTGCGACAACGACTGGTACACCGTAGGATCTAGCATTGGAGATGTGTTTCTTGAGGTTGACACAACCTTTGCGAAGAATCTCGACATTCTCCTCTCTGTAAATCTGGTGAAGAGCGGCACCTGGAGCGATTGGTGGGCCACCACCGTGAACCTTAAGTGCTCGAACAGTTGCAACAACCACGACAACATCTGGAATAAGTCCGGATGATCGGCACTTGATGTTGAAGAAACGTTCTCCTCCCATAGTGAAATCGAAACCTGCTTCAGTGATAACAAAACCAGCCTTCTCGTTGTGGTTCTCATCAGGTTCAGTACCGGCGAGTTTCAAGGCAAGTTTATCTGCGAGGACTGAGCTAGCACCGATACTGATGTTTGCGAATGGTCCAGCGTGAACGAAGACGGGTGTTCCTTCCAAAGTTTGCATCAAGTTGGGCTTAATTGCATCTTTCATCAATGCTGTCAAAGCACCACCCGCGCCAAGATCATCACAAGTGACAGGATCACCATTTCTGGATGACCCAATGACCATACGACCAAGTCTTTCTCTCATGTCGTTCAAGTCATTGCTGAGCGCAAGAATAGCCATACACTCACTAGCCACAGAGATATCAAATCCAGTTTCTCTAGTCTGTCCCTTTTCGGTACCAGCAGTACCAACTGTGATACCTCTCAAGTGACGATCATTGACGTCAAGAACACGCCTCCAAGTAATTGTTGAAGGATCAATGTCCAATCTTGCGAATCGATGAATCTCGTCTTCGGTAAGTTCATCAGGGTTGGTCTTAGTGATACCAAGCTTCTTCAATCTACGGAACATGATTGGTTGGAATTCACGCTTTCCCTTCTTAGCTGGAACGAGACGCTTGTAGAGCGGACCGTCTTTTTGGGTGTTCTCATGAAACATTCTGGTTTCAATTGCTGCAGCCAATAAGTTGTTGGCAGCAGTGATTGCGTGGATATCACCAGTTAAATGAAGGTTAAATTCATCCATAGGAATGACCTGACTGTAACCACCACCGGCAGCACCTCCCTTAATACCAAAGGTTGGTCCCTGACTTGGTTGACGAACATTAGCGAATGCTATGCGATCAAGATGACCAGCAATAGCTTGAGTGAGACCCATAGTAGTTGTAGATTTACCTTCGCCAAGAGGTGTTGGAGTGATACCAGTTACAACAACATAACGACCGTTGCGACGATGCTCAAGGCGTTTGAGTAGGCTAAGGTCCACTTTACCTTTGTATGCGCCGTAGGGTTCAAGTTCGTAACCAGCGATACCGATCTCTTGCGCTACACGTGTGATATGTTTTGGATGTTGAGCTCTAGAGATAGCGATATCCGATGGAACAGGAGTTTGAAGTTTCAAAGGTAAAGGCTTGATGGCCCTCGCCTTTTGACGATCAAAATAGGCTGTTGCAGATTCAACAACATTTTGCAAAAGCATTGCGATAGTCATTGGTCCAACTCCACCCGGTACTGGCGTGATTTGAGAAGCAACTTCCGACGCAGATTCGAAATCGACGTCACCAACAAGTCTCTGACCAGATTTCTTGGTCTCATCAGGAACAAAGTTGGTACCAACATCAATGACCACTGCACCCGGTTTGAGCCACTCTCCTTTGACAAAGTTGGCTTTGCCAATAGCTGCAACAACAACATCTGCATTCTTGATGAATTGCTCGAGGTTTTGGGTCCTGGAATGGCACACTGTTACAGTAGCATCGGCATTCTTGAGAAGGTAACTGGCAGGGCTTCCCACGATGTCGCTACGTCCAAGAACGACCGCATTCTTTCCCTTTAAATCCACACCGCTTTCCTCGAGCAAAACCATGACACCTTTAGGCGTACATGGTGTGAAAAGAGGACGGCCTCCACGCTTCGCAAGTTCTCCAATGTTCGATGCTCCAAAACCATCTACATCTTTCTCATCGGAAACAGCAGACGTCACACTGTATTCCGACATGTGTTTGGGGACCGGTAATTGGACAAGAATACCATGAACGGAGGGATCATTGTTCAAACGCTCAATTTCGTCAAGAACCTCGGCTTCGGTTGCGGTATCAGGGAATGGGATAAGTTCGCACTCGATCGCCGCCTAGATATCCATGAATGAGTTTAGCTCGAGGGATACCTGGAAGGATTGCTAACCTCTTGTGCCGCCTTCAACTTCATACGAACATAGGTGGCTGTATAATCATTAGTGAGTGATTTTTGACAGACTTTAATCACAGATACATACTTGAATCAGATCGGTCACCCACTGTGCAGGGCCATGTTAGCACGAGCTTCTTATCCTCTGTTTCTCACGGAAAGGTTACCTTGGATGATCTTCAATGAAGGCTTAAATCTTGGATTTGTTTTTTGAGCCTCGTCAATTTGGGCATGAATCTTCTCACGAATCTTCTTCGCAATGGCAGTGCCATCAATCTTTGTGGCCGTCATTGCTGCAGGAGTTTTTGAGAACTGCCTGATAGTACTGCTTTGCGGGGTGAAGGGGTATATAAGTGAGACCCTTGTGGGGGAAGAAAAAGTCGAGTGAGATGATTGACCCCGCAGTTGAAGGATTTGTTGGGCAGCTCGCGCAAATGAAGCTGAAGGTGATAAAGAACTCAACAAGGCTCGATGTTGAGTAGGAAGAGAAGCTCTCGATCTAAGAAGTGAAGGACAATTTGCAAGAGTGAGGCAATTCAGAGAAGGTAACATGTACACATTGTGAGAATTGAGGCGAGCACTATAGGCTCTTTTGCCGATCAACATTTCTGCACTGTCACACCACACTGTGCCACAAACGAATGAATAATGGAACCTTGGAATGATTTGATAGGGCGAACCTGACTTAAAAGACAGAAATAAAAAGAAGGACGATTGATGAGCCAGTTGAATGACTACAAGAATCTTAGTATACCAACACTATGTGGATTTAAAGTTCAATATAAACAAATTGTTGAAAGATAAGAAGAAGATCTAATAAGTAAGTCTCCAGTGTCCAGCCAAGCATTGAACTCTTCTTCCTTTTGTGAACGAGTCAATGAAAGACTCATTTAGAAAGAATGTAAGCAATCACTTTACAAATATCATTCTATTGTTCATTCATTTACTTGAATCGAGTACCTCTTTCCTCCAGTCTGGTAAATATCAATATTTTTATGCTGTACCGGGTAATTATAAGAATATTATAAGAATTTATTACTATTACTCCATACAAACCATATTCCCGCATCAGTCCGCATCAGTCCGCATCATCTCCATCAAATCCTTCTCTCGCTTATGATTGGTCTTTGATAGCACACATTTGAAGAGTCAAATCGCCAGACGATATCGAACTTTTTGAGGGGCACCGAATCTTATTATTCTGTTCCAACTTCCAACCCTATCTTAATAACAACCCCCAACCTTCATCATATCGTGATTCTAGTACTTTCAATACTGAATCGCAAATATGAGGCCCATTCTCTTACAAGGTCATGTCAGTACAAATAATAACCCGCTGGCTTGATAGATGTTATCAATTTGCTAACAAACCATGTAGGAGCGTGCTCTAACACAAATTAAGTATGCAACACCCTTCGATAATCCCATATATGCGATATTGATAATCGAATAGATATAACAAAGATGGCGACATTATCTTCTCAACTGCGAAGGATCAACACATTTGCGCTTGGTACGCACACAACGGAGAGAGATTAGGCACCTACCATGGTCATCAGGGAGCTATCTGGACAGTCGATGTGGACCCAACAACTACAATCATCGCAAGTGGTGCTGCAGACAACACAGTCAGGTTATGGGATGTCAAGACAGGGAAATGTTTGAAGACCTGGGATTTCAACACTGCCGTAAAGAGAGTCGAATTCAACGAGGATGCTACACAATTGCTCGCCGTCACCGAACAACGTATGGGATTCTTAGGAACGATCGTAGTTTTGGACATCAACCTGGATGTTGACGGACCACAATCTGATGACCGGGCTTTGACTATTACTTGTGCAGAGAGCAAGGCCACTGTTGCGGGATGGAGTTATATGTCGAAATATATCATCGCGGGGCACGAGGATGGGAGTGTTTCTCAATATGATGCCAAGGTAAGGTTCTAGGCTGGTGTTATATATTCTAGGTGCTGACGGATTATATAGACTGGAGAGTTACTCTTCAACACTCAAGTCCACGAACCAGACATGCAACTTACAGATCTTCAATGGTCATCCGACAGAACTTACTTCATCACCGCCTCAAAAGACAAGTCCGCCAAGGTAAATTACATGCATTCTCTCAAACTTTCAACTTACTAATTTTTATAGCTTGTCAATGCCCGAGACCTCGAAGTCATGAAGACTTATGTAACCGACACACCACTCAACAGCGCATCTATCACACCTAAAAAGGATTTTGTCATTCTCGGAGGTGGACAAGCTGCTATGGATGTCACAACTACCTCTGCACGTCAAGGTAAATTCGAAGCCAGATTCTACCACAAGATCTTCGAAGAGGAGATTGGTAGAGTCCGTGGACATTTCGGACCTTTGAATACTGTTGCGGTGGATCCAAATGGCAAGGGATATGCAAGTGGTGGTGAGGATGGTTACGTTCGAGTGCACCAATTCGATAAGGCATACTTTGACTTCACATATGAGGTTGAGAGACAGGCTAGACAACAATAATTTAGTTTATTTGGCTTGTAGGAAAGGTGCATTTGCGGGCGTTTGTGGATCAAATCAAAAGGCTTGTAGAATCTGGGGGAAGGTAGGAAGAATGATGGATGAATCTCTTTCTATAAAGAAAATAAATGAACGAAGCAAGCTAGACTTGATTGCATTAGCTTTTACAATCTACACAAGATGGCCAGATAGATATATTTCTATGGATAATATGAGTATATCATAAAAGGTTTGAAAATGATACTAGTATACCTAGGTAGGTAGTTATTTCGAAGTGAGCAGCAATGAAAATCCCAGAAAATTGAATGACTTCATTGCATTATAATGTACAACTTCAAATTCAGAAGAATGAAATGAAGCTCCAACCTGGGAGCTTCACCTAGGTACCTAGGTAGGTAGCATCAGTCGCGATATTTCGTTTCTCAGGCCCCAATAAGAAGTGAGTTTATCTCTTCACCGCCTTCAAATTTTATCTAACTCAAATAGGTCGTGGGGATCCATATTCTGGCAAAATCCAAAAAATTTGTTGGACCTATCAGTACTTCATTCTAAAAACCTCCTCGCGAAAACATCCATCCCCAAACCAACGAACGATACACTCTTCTAAACCATTACATCGCGTTGTCAATTCATACAAAATGGCTCCCTCTGAAATTACCGCACGAAAGCGCAAAGGTAATTATTATCTTACAATGACAATGCTTCAATGGATTATTCTAACATTTCAATCATAGCTTCCACAGCTGCTGCAGTTCCCGCGGATGAGATCGCAAAAGTAAAGAAGGCTAAGAAATCTCCAAAATCTACCGAAGCCGTCAAACCAAAGAAAGCTGCAAAGGTTGCCGAGAAGAAGATTGAGGCTGTTGAAGAACCAGTCGAGAAGTCCGAAGAAGAAGAAGAAGTAGAGGAGGAAGATGAGGAGGAGGTGGATGATCAAACTGAAGCTCTCTTGAAAGGTTTCGAGTCGGATAATGACGAGGAGGAGAATGCCAAAGAAGGTGGACTCGAGCCCGGTCAAGAAGTTCCAAATGCCCTCGAGAAACTCAGCAAGAAGCAAAAGAAAGCCATCAAGAAGGCTGCCGAAGAAGCTGCCAATGATCTTCCAGGTGTTGTCTATATTGGTCGCATTCCCCACGGTTTCTACGAGGCGGAGATGAAGGCTTACTTCTCTCAATTTGGCAATATTCTCAAGATTCGTTTGTCGAGAAATAGAAGAACTGGACAGAGCAAGCATTACGCATGGATTCAATTTGAGAGTAGGGGTGTCGCGGAGATTGTCGCCAAGACTATGGATAACTATTTGTTGTTCAACCATATCTTGAAGGTTAAATTGGTCCCCGATGAGCAACTCCCTGAGAATTTATTCAAGGGTGCCAACCGACGTTTCAAGAAGGTCCCTTGGAACAAGATTGAAGGTCGCAAATTGGAGCAAGGTGCTGGAGAAGAGCAATGGGAGAAGAGAATCAGCAAGGCCGAGAAGAAACGCGAGATCGCAGCTGAAAAGTTGAAGAAAATCGGTTACGAATTCGAGGCACCCAAGATCAAGTCTGCAAAGGGTGTTTCTAAGAAACCAGTTCCAGAAATTGAGAGTGGTGAGGATGAACTTGCTGCGGATGAGGATGTAGTCATGGCTATTGAGGAAGCACCTGCAGTTGAGGCACCGGCCAAGTCTAAGAAGGAGAAGAAAGTCAAGAAGTCAAAGGTCGTCGAGAAGACTCCTGATGCTGTAACTACTACGGAGGAAACCACCATTACCACCGAAGTTATCCCAGCCGAGAAACCAAAGAAGGGAAAGAAAGCAACAAAGGCAAAGGCTGTTAAGGCTCCTGTCGAAGCCGAGGCCGAAATCGAAGCCGAAGCTCCAGAACCAGTTGGAAGAAAAACCAGATCTAAGAAGACAAAGGTTGTCGAGACACCAGCTGAAGTGGAAGTGGAAGTTGAAGCCGAAGTCGAAGTCGAAGCTCCAGCCCCGGCAAAGAAAGCTACCAAGGCTAAGAAAACCAAGAAGTCTAAGGCTTGAGTCTAGATTTCCGTTCTCTTTTTACTTGCTCTGCTTTCTTTGTATGTAAATTGCCTACTTGCTTTGATGATATTCCCCGGAGTTATGGTCACACAAAAGAATCTGGATGTTTTAGACATGTCGCTTGATGGCTCGCTCTATGTATTACTTCATCTATCTATCTAGCTTTCTTATTTTGAGAGGGATGGAGAGAATAGAGATGATTTGATAGTTGATAGATGATGTAGTGGGCGGGGCTTAATATTATATGATTAATATTATATGAATAATATGATTATATTACCTCGATGTTAGTGCTGCGTGTTGCTTGATGTGATATGACTCACCGTATAGTAATAGCATAATCGATTTAATCTAACATGATAGTATGTATAGGATCGAGAAGTATACAGTGTAAAGTGGATTTGACGCTTATAAATACATCTCGGAGCAAATGGGTTCAGTTCACTTCGACTTTACATCTAAACGTTGAATTTCACATTGCCCAACTAGCTGGATTGGAATAGATCAGGCAAGATAAATTCTATATCTAAGACCAGAGTAACATTTGGGGGAAAGTTTCAACGCATCATATATTACATGTTGTACAGTATTCCGATCTACCATCTAAGGGATATACATTCTACACTCTACCAATCGCATTGTGTTACGCCCCCCTCATTCCCAATCATCTTCTTTGACGCCTGAAAAAGACTAATCACCATGACCGCCCCACCAAACGCCACACACGCGCCCGCCATATACGTCCTCCAGGTTCTTCTCGTTAATTTTATATAGCACAACGGTGGTAATATGTAAGCTAAAGCACACGCACTGGTGGCACCGATTAACTCAAACACCGCGCCGAGATCACACGTTATCAAACTTAGCATCATGGCGCTCACGACCAGCGAGGAGGTGAAGATGAGATGTAAATGCATATTGAAGGGGTCGCCGGGAAACCAATAGTTGAACATGACTTCGCGGCAGACGAAGGCTTCGAGGGGGAGGGTGGTGAGCATGTTGAGGCCGAAGCAGAGACGGGCGAGATTGACGAGGGGGTTTGCGGCGGGGAAGTTGTTGAGGACGTTGCCGAGGGTTTGGGAGCCGAAGGTGAGGAAGCCGGCGAGGGCCATGAGGAGGCAGGCGAGCATGGAGATGGAGGTGCTGTAGTGGGTGACGGTGGAGAAACGGTCGATGGTGGGGGTTTGGAGGGAGCCGTAGATGAGGAGGGAGTTGTGGTGGCAGACGAAGGCTGGGGGTGGGGGTGTTAGTTTGGGTTGGGGAGGCGATGGAATGGGAAAGGGGCTGG
This sequence comes from Myriosclerotinia duriaeana, assembly GCA_002162615.1. Classification (NCBI taxonomy): domain Eukaryota; kingdom Fungi; phylum Ascomycota; class Leotiomycetes; order Helotiales; family Sclerotiniaceae; genus Myriosclerotinia; species Myriosclerotinia duriaeana. The sequence goes on from NGKI01000004.1 coordinate 215,407, forward strand.
GGGCTAACCGAAGGAGATTACGCCAATGGCTTGAAATACGCCGTCGTTTATGGTGAGGAGGGGTGTGGTGAATTCTCCTCTGTCTTCTTTAGGTACCATGAACCCTTGTGTTACAACCGTGAATAGGATGATCATCATACTGATCAACGCTAAAGTGCTCGCTTTCGCCAACTATCCCAAATTAGCATAACATTTTAATATTTTCCGGAAAACATACCTTAGCAATATCCCGATATAAACTCAAAGGATAACTTATTCCCAGCACAAAAACTATAATAACAGCCCTCCTATTCACAAGCAATCCGAGAACTGGCACATCCCTCAGTCCCGGGAAAACCGCAGCCAAAACGTGAGGAATCGAATCTCCCACAATAATACAAAAAGCTATCATCCCCCCAAACGCAAAAGCCCATTGCGCAACACTAATCGCAATAAGCCCCGTTTTCCCAAAACAAAACTCCACCGTCCCCTGAAAACTATCTCTTCCACTCAATTTCGAATTGATAACAATAAGTCGAATGGTCCAATCCACCGTTATCGTAAGCGCAATTAGAAGAATAACTCCAGTCAACAGTCCCGCTTGTCGAAATGCGTATGGTTGGCCAATGATGCCGGCTCCAATGATACTATTCGCCATATTCATAAATGCATTCCGCAGGTTGGATTTTGGACGCGATCGCTCGCGTTCAGCCCACGTATGTACATCTTCGTCGTCGGTCCAGGGACTGGATGCGACGGTTACGGAGGGGGCTTCAATTCCGGTGAGGAGGGGTGTAAAGGATTGGCTTCGAGAGGTGGGGTGTGCGTGTACTTCCTCGTCATATGCCGGCGGTATCTCCCCATGAGCTGTATTCAATTCGCCATTAGGCGACGGGGGTAAATCGAATCGTACTCTATTGGGTGTTCGCGGTGTATGCGCTTGATCTTGTCCTTGTCCCTGTCCAGGATGAACTATGATATCCTCGTCTTCACTTCCGGTTTCTTCTGCGAGAAGTCCAACATCTTCTTCCGGATTACGACTGGATTGATTCTCGCCATTTCTGCGATTACTGTGCGGTTTGGCCTTTGCCATCTTCTATCGTGGTAGCATGTTGTGAGATATTGAAGATTGGAAGGATTCAATCAATGGTCTCCAGCTGGCCAGAATGATCCGTAACTGTCGGTTTCGGATCAAAGCGGCCGCAATGCTGCATGCGATTTTCAGCGTGTTCTAAGAATAGATATATATGTCTATATAATAATATATTTTTTTGTATGGGATCGTGAACTGTACAAAGCGGTTTTACCAAACTTTCTCAATTCTGGCTTTAACAGTTGTAATCTTTTACTTGAAATTCATATAAAGTTCTATATTCTGTTATTTTCAGTAAAGCTCGATTAATATCACCGTTATGCACAAATTACTTTTAAGAAAAAATCACACTCCAATATCAACGTTTCAATTTTGTCGATTGTATCCGAATCCGAGATGGCCTCCCTTAAGCCATATATCGACAGTACGTCAATACTCGAGCAAACCTCAGAGAGATCTTGATACCAGGATTCAACGGCTGCGATTTGCACTCACATCGGTATTCCGCGGTCCAAAAAAGCGTCGCCAAGATGAGGATCTTATATCAAAAATCAAGACCGAGGGCGAATGTGATCCCAGGTATGGAATTGAGATTCTTTTCCGCAGTCTTTGCTATGACTGATTATTGGTACTTTAAACTACACAAGGTGTTTTACTTGAGCTAGGCTCTTGACGTAAAGTTCTACTTTCGATTTTCGGATGTAATTGTTTCTTCTTGTTTAACAAATATATCCTTATTGCGGCGTAGAAGCTGCGGCAAGCAAATTGCAACCATTGGTTAAAGTTCCTATTTGGATTACCGATGAATCCTGTGATTTTCATCAGCCTCTTTTAATCATAAAGTGATGGCAATAATCACACCATTCTTGACTTCTTATTGCCTATTGGTCGACATTGATTAGGCGGCACGCATATTTCAAAGTTGTAAACGCACATGCCTCGTTATGAAGGAACAGGAGGTCGAAATTGAGGCAGGATACCCCGTTCAATGGCTGTTATATCGACATAATGTCAAAAAAAACGGGAAGAATGGGGAAAAGCATAGGATTTGGAATGTTGGCTGCAGTCGAATCACCCCTAACAAGATGATTAGCAACTCATTTACATCTCCTTCCATTCTACAATCATGCAATGCTCCGATGAAAATTTCCATATCATTTTGTCAGAATCACGCATAAAATACACTGGAGGCCCGAGTGCTCTTTGGGTTCTATCATTTGGTGAAAATACATGGATTACAGTGCTGATTTCTATTGAAATCGCCTCGAGCGGCGTAGACCAACTTAGAAGTTGCCATGTCATTCTACGTGGTATACAGCATGCCTGTGTTGGACAAACAATGTTTGAGATGGGAAGTTTTCCTTTGAAGGAGGCGAATCCAGTGAGAAACCAAATTACATAAAGGTGTGTTTGTCCCACCTGTGAATACTTCTGATCATTTATCTTATTACTCCTCCCAGCCCTTCATAAATACGTCCATACAATCAGCCTGGAAATTATTTCCACAGTTATTTTCCAATTCGGGTTAGTTCATGAACCTTTCTTGGCGCGCACACTAGGCTAACCACCACTTCAAAGACCCTAACCTCTGTTTCTTTGGTAGACCATAATGCTGACAGAAGACCAATCTAGCCCTATTGCAAATACTACCCCGAGAGAGACTGGCATACTTCATACAATCATGGATAGCATTAACACTCTTGCCACGGTGATCAAAAATACGATTGGTGGCACAATTCCCGCAACTAGTCTCACTGACACCCCCGATGCTGTCATCAAACTCATCGACTCGCTTGCTCGCAGTGATCTCCCCACTTCGCCTCCCTCTGTCTACATCGACCTCGAGGGTATACAAGTCGGCCGTGGAGGCTCGATATCAATCCTTCAAGTCTATATCCTCCCAATCAAGAAGTCGTATCTCGTGGACGTTCATACTCTGGGCGAAAAAGCATTTTCCACTCCAAACTCATGTGGTCTCACCTTGAGATCTATCTTGGAGTCCGAGCTCATTCCAAAGGTTTTCTTTGATGTCCGCAATGACTCCGATGCGCTATACAGCCTCTTTGGCGTCAAGCTCGGAGGGGTTATTGACCTTCAACTTATGGAACTCGCCACTCGTACTTTCAGCCGAGACTTTGTCAATGGTCTTGCCAAATGCATGGATAGAGATCTTGTGCAATCTCCCAGAGAGTTCGAAGTTCGAGGCACCATTAAAAGACGTGGAAAAGAACTTTTCGCACCGGAATTGGGGGGTAGATATGAAGTCTTCAATGATAGACCTCTAGACCAAGCGATCGTGGATTATTGTATTCAGGATGTTCAACTCATGCCCCAGCTCTGGGAAGTTTACAATGCAAGACTTAGTAAGCTACACAAAGGGTGGGCCACTAAACTTGTGCAAGAAACCAGTGCCAGAATTTCATCGTCTCAGAGCCCGGAATACGATGGGATAGGTCGGCACAAGGCAAGAGCGCCAACTGGATGGTAGGGCGTTATTTGCTTCTTGATGGACATGTTCTATGTATGATAGGTGTTGGTGCTGGGCTGGGCGAAAGTACGTCTGCTGTTCTATTGTTGTCATACTGCGGGAGAACTAGCCTGTTGTCGTGTCCGAGATTAATCTCGAATTCATACAAAAAATTTGTTTGATCATTCCATCCTTCTACTCTTCATATTGGACGAGTGAGGTCATGATTTGAACTTGGGAGCCAACTTTACACATAGTTATCATTGAGATTAATGATGTATTAGTAAATGACGATGAATATTGATGAACGTTTAAAGTTATCAAACCAGAAATTTCGCCACAGGGGTTGTGACTTGAAATATGCATGTGTAGGGCAGTTGGATATTGGGAGCTACAGCGAGTGCGAGTTAATTTCCTTCGGAGTATTTTTGCAATCACAATTAGATTTCTTAAATTGGAAAGGGTTGGCGCGCAAGACTGTTGCAGTAGGTGCCCTTTCCGTTTCGTTCTTTCCATATGCTATCTCCTCAAATGGTAGTTACATGATACTCAGCTAAGCATCATACACTGCTTCCCTTGTAAGTCATCCCGTAACAACACAAGAGAATACAATTTCTGGATTACCAACAATTTTGGTTTCATTGAATTAGTTCTTATCCCATCTCTCCCATGCAGCCTGGTCGAAGATGGGTTCTTCCACTTGCTGCACCAGTCGTGAACCGCCTTCTCCAGATGCAGTCTCACCTCGTCCCATTCGATCACCATCACTCACGCCGGCCAATACTCTGAGAAAGTCTCCAAGAAAAGGATCGAACCTGAGAGTCGGGGAGCAACCAACAAAAGTCCCTTCGTGGAGCTCAGCTACAAAAACGGAAGAGACAGAGATAAGAGCCTTTTTTGAAGGACAAGGTTTTCCTGATAGTGATAAGGAGAATGAAATAGTGGCAGTCGACGAGGAAGATAGTGATGAAGATGACGGTGACGAAAGACAACAACAGGTGAAGCCAATGCTCAGTTCCAACACGCTCAAATCAGTCAAAAGTCGTCTAAAGAAGACATTTTCCCGCGAATCTGCAATCGGGAAGAAGAACGATAAACGAAGGAGTATAGGAACAAGCGAGGAAGAGGTGGAGAGAAGGAAAGAGTTAAGACGATTGAGGCAGAAGAGGATTGAGGAGGAATTGAGTTATGATGATGGATATGACGAGGATGCTCAATCTATCAGTACTGTGGACTGTGCAACTAACAGAATTATCGATAAGGGTAAGAGGAGACAGTCGATTTTGCCAGATGACAGTGGGAATTTTCCGGTTTTCAAAAGGTAAGTAATGTCTTTTATTGAAATCTTGCAAATGGTATCGGTTCTAATTGGCTGTCATAGGCAAAGTTCTTCTTTCGGGTCCGAGAGGATTGGCAATGGCAGCAAGATCTCGCTCTCTATGAGCAATATTGGCAACACGAGCCAGGTGTCGCTATCGATTGCCAAGCTTGATAATACCAGCAAAGTATCACTTCTGACCCCGGCCGATCGTGTCAAGTCCCGAACATACCCAGGTCCCGCCGAACCAAACTCAACTCTTCTGAAGCCGAGCGCTGGTTCACCACGAAGATACAGCTCACCTGGCCCTGGCCCTACACCGAGTGATATCTATTTCTTTCAGCCTGAAGTAAACGGATCTAAAAGAACAGAGAGCGAAGGTTATTCTATGCCTTCTGCTTCTGTGATAGCGGCCCAGAAATTGCCAAGTTTCGCTGTACCTGACCCAAGTTTGGCTTCCAGCTGGCGACTATCATATACTTCACATAAGAACAATCGTGGAGCGCACCTTCGAAGGCTGAGTCAACAATTTGAGGCTCCAATTCAATCGGCCACAGATGTTGCTACCGTGGGAACTCAAACACTGCCACGCTGGCTCAAAGATAACGGACTTCGGTCATCTTCTCAGGCCGTCACTACATCAGAAAGCAGTACCGTTCGTAAGGAGCCATTACCCATGCGGCCAGCACGTTCAGATACTGGATTTGGTGGTGTAGACGGCAGTGGTAGCTTTTCAGCTATCCATCTGCAAGATATGGATATCTCGAAACGTCTTCTGCAGAGTTCCTGCTCATCTACGCAGCTAGTAAGCTGGGAGAAACAACATCACCATGAAGTTTCAGGCGCAAGTAACGCGGCACAAAGTCGTGCTAGATACATGCGAAATCCTTCGGACACCATATCAATTCCCTCATGTCCATCAATTGCTTTGAGTGAGCTTGCTCCACCGATTTGGGGCAGGGTACCACAGGATGGAACCTCTTCGTTTTATCCTTCGGTGGCAAATAGCATTCAACCTTCACCAGATTGTTCACGCTTTGAATTGTTACCCTTGATGTCGGCAAACAGAAGCATTCTTGCAATGGCAGAATCACAAGGTATGAAACCTCAACCCATTATTTTAGACAATTAACTAATCTTTGCAGCAATTGACAAGATCATTACTCCTCTTCGTTCGCCAGTCATGCCAGCGGCAACAGGAGCGGACACCCCGACCACAATCAACGTATCTCTGACTAGTCTCAATGCCCCCTTGAGCAGATATTCCGCACGACAAATTGATGAGAGCTCACTTTTTGCTTCTGAGACTACGAGCTTCCGAGAACGAGAGCTGGAGTTAAGTCATATTCAAGCACGTTTTGCATCATCTGACCTACGTCGACCTCCAAGTACCCCCATATCAAGCAAGTTTCGCGAAGAATTTGATATTTCTCTAACCCCTCAACCCAAATCTCCCTTTCAGAAACTTGTTAGGGCTTGCTCGTTAAAACGAAGCCGTGATGATGTGGAAGATAGTTTGTTACTTGCTCCTCCACCACATCGAGCGGGATTCGGTTATCGCTTTTCCTCTACCCCTACAACTCTAGGACGAAGCAGCTCTACCCGTAATTCGACCCCCACTAAGAGGTTTACTGAAAGACAGCAAACCCCTACTGTCGACGATTTGGTTGACACTCCTGTAAAAGGGAGATTCTCCGCATTTCGCAGAATCAAGCGGCTTGCGAGTATCGGTGGATATGATGGGCCGGCGGATGGTGGTCGTGGAGGCAGAGGTGATTCCGCCACCGTTCGGAGACCATCCTCATTAGATGCTAGATTGGGATTGGGCGCTGGTATGACGGCTAATGAAGCCCAAAGGAAGGTCTCCGTGTCGCATAACACCTCGCCGACTCTTCAAATGAACACACCAGCCATGCACGTTCCGGATCACGACACACCTAGTCCTCTGGCTCGGATTGGTACAGCCATGCACGTTGACCTTCCCAAGAACCCTCTGGCTCCTATGGGCACAGCCATGCATATTGAATTACCTACACCTCACTTAGCTGATGCCGCAGCATCACTTTTTCATACTCCACATATTGATGTGCACATGCCTCAAATACCCCATATAAATGTGGGAAATCATGACGAAGATTCTGCTCCAAAAGAGAAGAAGGGACCTAAAGCCGCACCTCCAATTGCGCCCATCGCTCCACCAAAATCAAAAGTCAAACTCGGAAAGAAAAACGATCCTCAAGGAGAAACACCACAGTGGAGAGGACCCCGAGCACGAAATCGATCTACAACTAGAGAGGATAATAGGAGGAGAATGGATACTAGTCAAGATGATTCCGCTGCGGTATGGATGAAGGCTGTCAAAGGCGCTGTTAATGATAGATCTAAAGCTCGCAAAGATAATCAAGATGGAGATGATATTTTTGGGGATTGGGAGGCGGAATTAGCGGGGGTTGCATCGAAGTCGAAGTATGAAAGTCGAAAGTTTGGATCGAGAGGTAAACCGAAGGTTCATCAGATTGAACAGTTTCCACCGGCTTGGTGTAGATTTCCCAGTCATGAAAGGAATGCTCGGGGGCATGAAAGTGCGGGGGTGGAGGCCGCGGTTGAGGCGAAGGATTTCGCGGCGCTGAAGGCGGGAAGTGAGATGTTGGGGAGGACGGAACATTCTTTTGGTGCGAGGAGGAGAAGGAGACCGGGTGTGGATACTAGTAATAGTAGTGATCCCAGTTCTGTCCAACATCTATCGGATGAGGAGTTGGACGCAATGGAAGCTGCAGAACCATGGTTGAAGCGGTGGAGTCAGAAGATTAAGATTGCGTGGATGGATTATAGAATTGAAGAGGCCCAGAAAAAACATGCGTTTCATTCGGGGAGTTTGGGGAGAAGAGGGTCGATGACTATGGATGGGAAAGTCCCATTTCCGGAATTGGAATTGTTACCCATGAGAGCACCGCCTCCGCCAAGTGAGGTGGTGGATGATGAGGCGGATGATTTGGAGGCGGAGAGGAAGAGGGTGGAGGAGATTAGGAAGGCGAAGATCAAACCGCGTTATGTGGCGGCGGATTTGACGGAGAGTAAGGGGGGTGTGAGTGATTTGTTGGATATTTTTAGTACGGGGCCTGAGGAGCCGGCGGAACCGCAGATGCCGGTTAGGAAGAAGGGTCCGAGGGCGAAGGTGGTTAAGGATCCTTATGCTTTGGATGAGGATGATGATTTAGGTGGTGTTGGAGGTGGAGGTGGGAAGGGTGATGAAGACGAAATGCCGAAGAAGAAGGGGAAGAAGGTTAGGGATCCTTATGCGATTGATGAAGAGGAGGAGGATCTACCACCCATTCCAAAGAAAAAAGGAAAAGCCAAGGATCCATATGCTATCGATGATGATATGGATGGCTCATCAGATTTCGGTTCCGGAGATGATCTGGGCAAAATCGATCAAATTGTCATGAAAGAAGTTTTGAGCGACGATGATACAATTGATCATGCGCGATTTGAGGACTCGATTGTTAGTTTTCGAGATCCGGAATTCTATAAGGATTGTTTGGTCATGCCGAAGGAACCAAGTCCTGTGCATGTTAGAGAATGTTCTGTGCTTTCTAGTCATGGGATTATTGAAGAGGAAATGGAAATTGAGGATCCGAGGGGAAATGAAGCGGGGGATGGGATTAGAGGACAGGTGAAGGAGATTGGAGAGGGGGTTTTCAAACAGATTGAGAAGTTTAAGACGTGGAATGGGAAGGATTGGGAGAGGGAGGTGGCGGGGTTGCTGGGCAGGAGGGATACGAGTGTGGGGAGGGATAGCGTGAGGAGTGAGCGGTCGGGGTGGAGTGTGGGGAGTCGGGGGTCGAGGGATACGGTGAGGAGTGTGGGGGTGGAGGTTAGGCGGTTGGAGGATTTGGAGAGGGAGAGGGAGAGGTTGAGGAGGG
>NGKI01000004.1:224198-239001 GCA_002162615.1 Myriosclerotinia duriaeana
GTGCCGAGGAAGAGGGAGAGGGAGAGGGAGAGGGAGAGGAGCCATGGGAGAAGTGTTAGTTTGGGGGTTAGAGTTGAGGGGTTTGAGGAGATTGGAAGGGGTGAGGTGAGGGGGAGACGCTTGACGTTTGGGGGTGGAAGGTAAGCGGTGAGTTGGAGTGAAAGGAGTGTAAAAAAAAAGTCCAAGTTGGACTCGCTTTTAGGGGTGAAACGAATGGAAAAGTTTTCATTTGTATATCTTGGCGAATGGAATGAACAGGCGGTACTTTGGCATGTTTCTTGATTCTGAACCAAGGTATAGATTTAAGGTCAGCTGGCGATTGGGCGTGGATGGACATTAGATTATACCTACACGTGCATAAACTTAGGATTGTTATTATGGATCAGGAGTACCGGGTTTACGGAGGAGAATATTATATCCGAGAGTTGGTCTAGCTTTTAGGTGCGGACATGACCTTGTAGCTTGGGGGAATTTTTGGGTTGGTATTCTTGTTACACTTGTTACACTTGTGTTGTCCGTCAGATCGATAGGAGATTAGCTAGGTTCATGAATGATATGTTATGCTATACTATGTTCAAATCCATATTTGGGGCATCTCGAAGATTCGTGTTTTGGTGAGAGCATGCGGGCAAGCAGGCAGATCGGTAGTGTCCACGCATACTCAACTCTTGTGTATGTAATTTTTATGCATTCCATTCTAAATTCTAATCCCAATCGTATTCCACTACTCCCATAATTTATCCCAAAACCAGTAAACGTCCACCATCCACCATCAGCCATAAAGAAAATCGAATGGCCAATTTTTCCGACTCAGCCTACTTGTAAGCGCAGCAGACTTACAAAGTAGCCATGCCCAAAGCCAAAGCACCCATGAAGAGCGCACTGATACTCAGACCATTGATGCTAGCAGCAGACTTCTTAGCACCTTCGGTTGTCGTTGATTTTTGGGTTGTATCTATGGTTTCGTTAGATTTACTCCAAATGCAATTCATTTTATATCATTCAATCTCTCCTCATCGCATCCCCTCCAAGAAAAGAAAAGAGAAAGAAACTCACCACCCGAAACCGAAACTCCCATATTCTGACACTCAGCCATCAACGTGGTATTCGCCTCCATCATCATAACCTGCATACTCGCCACACTGGCCGCCGCCTTGATATCCGCTTCCTTGGTCGTATTCCCCTTAGCAATCTTGGCCAATTTCGTACTATTCATACCCAAATCGGCAAATTTCTGCAGTGCAACGATCATTTTACATTCATCGGCCATAAATACGGCCGGGCAGCTTGCTTGCAAAGTGGCATTGGATTGTAGCAGTTGAAGTTTGGAAGCGGCGTCGGAAGCTTTGAGTTCGATTTCGGCGACTTTGGTCATGTCGTTGTTAACGGTGGCTGAGACCATTGTTTCATTGGCGGCGAAGTCGACGAATTTTTGGAGGAGGAATTGTTGCGTGCAGGAGGAGTTGGTCATAATGGCGGCGTCGATTACAGCGCAGTTGGCCATTAGGGTGGTGTTGGATTGTAGTTCTGTGAGCTTGGTAGAGGCGGCGGAGGCTTTGGCTTGGATGGCCATGGCTTTGGTGGCGTTGTCTGAAGTGATGGTCAGTTGGAACTTTCATGGTGTGGGAGGTCTGAGGGATTATAGCATACTTCTAGTGACAGCATCAAGCTTGGTTTGGTTATTGGCCAATTGAACTAAGGAGTTTAAACCAAGTATTTCTTTACATGTTTGCTCCTCAGTAAGGGTTCTATTGTTACCCTTGGCTGTCACAACAGTGGAGAGAAGGAGGGAAACAAAAAGAGTTGAATATTGCATGATTGCTAAGAAGATAGAACCAGTCTAGAGTGAAATAGAATATAGTATTAAACGGACCTGCCGAGAAGTTAAAAAAAGTATGGAAGATGGAAAGAAGATATTGTAGTAGAGTAGAAAAATATCATGAGAGACTTTCAATACTTATATGGAGGCTTGATACTTAGTACATTGAAGTCAATTATCCCATGATTCCCATCTACATGAACCCAACTCATGTTTCGAATGCCAAGCAATCATGGATGGCTGGCTTGATTTTGAGAACAGATGGAGAGTTGTATTGGCTGTCATGAATTGAAAGTTCTCGAGCCCATGGAGTGTAACAATTCATGCTTAGGACTGAAGAGATCATTCTGTTTCGCTGACGAATCTATTTTGATTCCGGAACAAGTACAAGCAGATGATTGAAATTTCGGATACGGTATTTCAGACCATTTTACAAGCTTACATTTGGTACAAAAGTTCTCCAAAAGTGTTTTTTGCGAAAGGCTGTTTTAATTTAAGAAACCTTGATGAAATTACGCGAATCAATTAGGTTGTAGATCTCCCGCTTTGATGGACCTCAATCGGTAACCATTTCTTGTTTCAACACATCGACGAAGTATCAATGCGGATGTTGATAGAAAGTGACACTTGTCATTGGATATTAAATGTGCTAACATGCAATGGTAGCGTTTATCCATGGGTGTGTAGTTCTTTATGTGTGACAAGACCAGCGTTTGAGGCTCGAGGCGAAGGAAGCGTTGCAGGTCTGGCAGGTCAAGCATTCCTTTTCCGTTCCTGTTGCCAATGCTCTTTTTTAGGGGAAAACAACCTGCTGAACCATTTCAAAGGTTCTTCTGGAAAGAAGCCTTCTGGAAACCTACTCCACTCGATTTCGTGTATCTTTTTGTTTACTAGTTCGTTCCCAATTTGAACCAGTTTGCCATTGTCTTTATATTGGATATCTGCCTCGATGATAGCTCCATTTCGTACCGTAAAGCTTGCCTCGAACTATATCTCCACATTAGTAACGCAGATCATGTTTTGTTTTCCCGGTAGGTAGTACACTCACATTCGGTGGCATGCCCTTTGGGAGCGGATGCCGCTTTCTTTTCACCTTATCCGATTGGTCTGTTGAAAATGTGAATTGAGGAGTCTGCGAGAAGATCCAATCTAAAGACTGTTTCCCAACTTATTAGCCCAAGTCTTCTAAAGAGTAGCCAAATACGCACAGTGAGCTCATCTATGCCCGTAGCAATCTCAGGAACTTCTTTGATCTCTTCGGTCAAGACAGCTGGTTCTTGACTGCCATACATCTCACCAAACTCTGCTACCACTGCATGCTCAAATGCCTTATTACTGACATGGGCGTTTGCTGTTGAAGAGCTAACACTTTCCACGCCACGAGCTTTGAGAAATCTCACTGCAGGAGACCTCAAGAATTTGAAAATTTTTTCAATATTTGGGGAGTTTAACAAACAAGTTCCATGATGGAGTGATCTTTCCTTTGTCAACTTATATGCTGAACCCGATATCTTGAAAGTTCTAAATCCACCTGAACCCTCACCGGACGGCTTTAATATAATATCATGTCGATCATTAACCATCGCCCGCGGGACGTCAAGTTTATGTAAAGCTCTGACTACCATCTCAGCATGCTTATCGCGGTCGAAATGCGACGTAGGGCATATGACACAGTAATTGACATTTCCTACATCGTGAAAGACTGTTCCTCCGCCTGAACGTCGTCGGACCAATGATATATCTCCAATCTCTGAATTTTTGACAAGGTTGAGATTCACCTCATTCCAGGGGTTTTGATTTCGTCCAATCACTACGCTGCGTTGATTGGTATATAGAAATAAGATGGTAGAATCTGCGGGAGTGTTTTGCAGAAGGTAATGTTCAATGGAAAGGTTGATAAATGGATCTTTCGTTCGTGATATGTAGATTTGAGTTTTATTGACTGGATTGGTAGCATCTTGGACGAATTTTGACGGTGATACTGATCTCGTTCTGAAATGATGTTTTTGAACAAAGAAAGATTGAGGAATCCCACCATTGCTACTGCTACTGCCACTGCCACTGCCACGGAATAGGAATTGTCGCATCAACCCTCTCGAAGGAGCCATTAATTTTGGGTACATTTGGGAAATATACTCCGGATGTTTGAATGTGAACGTGAATGTGAATGTGAATGTTTTTCATATAAAACCTTGGAATCCGGAGATACAAGTTCCAAGTTGGTACTCAGGCTTCGTACCCGACTAGTAAAAAAATTCAAAAATTTCTACATTTCCTGGTGTCTACGGAGTACCGTACCGTACTAATAAGGGGTCTCGACTCTTCTTGACTCTCGATCTCACCTCTCACTCTCTCTCACATCATCCATCATCCATCCATCCATCCCCATCCATCCCATATCATCCGGCGAATCGGGTCCGAGCTCGGAAAGAGTCATCAGTCATCAAGTCTTCAACTCAACTCAACTTAACTTATAACTTTTTTGATTTTTGTCTCTCTCAATAATAATAAACTTCGACGAGAGTATCCATACTACATATAGACAGTTCTTGATACCTTTTTTACTTCAATCTCTCATATCTCATATTTCTCATATCATCCTCAAACATGTCTACATTTGGTCAATATTTCAAAGTTACTACGTACGTACACATTCAGCCCAAATTCCACTCAAAGTTACCCCTCCATCCCGAATTCAACACATGATACTAATCTCTCTTTTCTCTCACAGCTACGGAGAGTCACATTGTCGCTCTGTAGGATGTATAGTCGATGGAGTTCCACCAGGAATGGAGCTCACAGAAGCAGATATTCAACCTCAAATGACTCGTCGTCGCCCGGGTCAATCCGCCCTCACCACTCCCCGCGATGAAAAAGACAAAGTCGAAATCCAATCCGGCACAGAATTTGGTATTACTCTTGGCTCACCCATTGCCATGATTGTCCGTAATCAAGATCAGCGACCACACGACTATGGAAACCAAACAATGGACCTCTACCCCCGTCCTTCTCACGCAGATTGGACATACCTCGAGAAGTACGGTGTTAAGGCTAGCAGTGGTGGTGGAAGAAGTAGCGCAAGAGAAACAATTGGTAGAGTGGCAGCAAGTGCTATTGCGGAAAAATATCTCAAACTCGCACATGGAATCGAAATTGTCGCATTCGTCTCCTCGGTTGGCAGTACCCATATGTTCCCACCCACCGTCGAACACCCAAGTCCTTCCACAAACCCCGCCTTTCTCTCACTCATCGAATCCATAACACGAGAAGGTGTTGATAAATTCGTTCCTGTTCGCTGCCCCGATGCTGCCGCATCTGAGAAAATGGCAGAAGTTATCGCAGAATATAGAGATAAACAAGACAGTATTGGAGGAACCGTCACTTGCGTAATCCGCAATGTCCCCTCTGGTCTCGGTGAACCTTGTTTCGACAAAATGGAAGCATTGCTCGCCCATGCAATGCTTAGTATTCCCGCCTCCAAGGGTTTCGAAATCGGATCCGGCTTCGGTGGTTGTGAAGTTCCCGGATCCAAACACAACGATGCATTCATTCTAGCTACCGAAGTCCCACCCCTTGAGACCGGAGCATCAAAGAATGGAATCCCACGCCCCAAATTAACAACCAAGACAAACAACTCCGCTGGTATCCAAGGAGGTATCACAAATGGCGCACCCATTTACTTCCGTGTAGCATTCAAGCCCGCTGCAACCATCGGCAAAGCCCAAGAAACCGCCACTTACGATGGTACTGGTGCTGGCATTCTTGAAGCAAAGGGTCGTCACGATCCATGTGTTGTTCCCCGCGCAGTACCAATCGTAGAAGCTATGGCCGCTCTCTCAATAATCGATGCATTAATGGCCCAACAAGCCCGTCAAACATCCAGAAGTCTATTGCCACCACTTAAGAACATTGTACCTGCGAAATATACAGTTGTAGGCGGTGAGGCTGCAAAGGAGAAGATGGAGATTCAGGATAAGGGGGTCGCGGGTGGCGTTGATGGACAAATTTTAAATGGATTAAATTGAGTTTGTGTTTTCGAAGAATGTCGAAGAATAATTGTAAATAGTTCTGGGTAGATTGGAATAAAAGCGATGAACAGGTATCTTTGCATTTGGCGTTTGTCTTGTATGATTCCTCCAAGATAGAAAAGCGTATGACTATAAATCTCAACTCCAACGCTGATTAGGTAGTTGTTACGAAAACTCATCTTGCTTGTAATCCCGTAGATCTTAACTAAACCCAGTAGTAAGCCTCTAGAATTAGAACTAATTGTCAAGAACAAAACCCCTGATCTAGCTCTCGCCAGTTTTCCTAGGCGAAAAATCCCGCCTACCAAATATTACGGAGTAGCTAGATGGGGGATTCTCTTTTCAAGTCCTACCTAATCCCTAATCATTGTACAAAGCTACTTCGGTATCAAGCTTCTATTATCAATGAGAGATCTGTTGACTGTAATAGGGAAGAAATAAATGAGATGGGGTTTGAAATTGAGGGATTATTCGATTACTCCTTTTCTTGATTTAAGACTTGGTAGGCTGTTTGTTTGTTTGTTTGTTTGTTTGTTTGTTTGTTTAGATTCGGGTTTCTGGGTATGCTAAATACCTACCTACCTAGGTACCTAGTAGATAGAATACTCTTTGAGTTATTGTTGTTAATTGCTTTATACATAATACATCTCCTTATTTTATCCTTGTTTTATTGAGTATACTTTTTTTTACTGCGACTTTATATGTACTCGTCCCCCTCCCACTCACTTCTTTAGTTCTTCGTTCGCTAGGTATCCCTAGGTATCTCCTCTCCTCTCCAGGCTCTCCTCTCCTCTATTATTACATTATTACCTCATAAACTCCACTCCTAAGCCAAACCCACTCCACTTCCCGCCATCCCTTTATACCTATACTCTTTTAAACCACATTCTCCTCATCCAAATCGGGCTTGTGGTTTAGTGGTATAATGTTCCCTTAGCATATACAATCAGTAGTAGTGTTTGGGAGAGGTCCGGCGTTCGATTCGCCGCTAGTCCATCATGTATGAAGTAATTCATGTAATTGATCTTTTGGTTGATTCGTGGTTTTGGTGAAGGATTTTAGACTGGGTGGCTGAGGGTGCTTTGGGTGCTTTTGACGAATGGAATGGTTTAATTAACTTTTGGGATATATATTTGGAATAAAGAAAGAATTCTCAAGAGAGTGGAGAGGAGGCTCGGGATAGGAGAGGAGGTGAATGAGAGTGTGTTTAATAATCCGAGCTATGGATGCCCTAGAAAACGAGAAACGGTTGTCTCGCTTAAGCATGGATTTTATTAACCAACTAGATAACCAGGATTCTATAGATTTTCAACTGTCTTTGTCTTTTATATTGTATAATCAAATATTAATTTTATATTATTATTATACTCAAACTTATACTATAGTCATTTTAAATAATCTTTAATAATATTTATATGTTTTAAAATTTAAAATTTATAGGTTGTATTAAAATATATTTAAAAAAAAGGTACTTTTGAATACTACTTTTCTTTATCTTAACCATTTAAGTTAATAAAATCATAGATTGGCTACTCCAACGACTGTTAGAATTTAGAATGTAAGACTATTAGATACACTTATGAGAGGTGAGAGGGCGACGACTAGAGTTTAGTTGGAGTAATCTTACATATCTCAAAGCCCGAATAGCGAGACACTCAAAAAGTCACATTTCGGAAGCTACTGAAATACAGTGATGTAGCTTTTGGGTGCTGCACTGGGATTTTCTTCTTCACTCATACTGGGAGAGGTATCCCAGAATCCAAATTCACAAGCAAAACGAGGAAATACTCAAAAATACTCAACTGGAAACGTTAATTTATATTCATCCTTTGTTCTACCAGTTCCAATCAGAATCCTTAAACTTTAGGTCGAAGATCTGAGCAGCGGCAAGATATTGCAGATGTTTCTCTGTACACAGCTTTTGGGAAGCTCTCCTCAGTCGATCGGGCTTCTTTAGCTGAGTATATAAATCCGCCAACGAGCTTTGTGGTGAAAAATTGTAATACTGCTGTGCTACCTATCAATGCTGTCGAGATACTGCTAGGAACTTGCGGGTTTTGGGGATGAAATTACTATTAATGATGCTTCAAGATCCGGGATAAACTGTTCTCTGGGAAATAAAAATGGGATTCTGCTTTTTTCGACGGTTTTCTAGTGTCTCATCGAGAAGTATCAGTGTCGATTGTTCGATATTAGATCTTCTAGGAGCAAGGGTATGTTTCTTTAGGCGTGTTATTTCCCTCATTAGAGAAGGCATGAGAGAAGGCGCAAAGGGTAATAATATCTTCTTGTTTCACGGCTTCGATTGAGCTTTCAAGATCTTGGATATGGTGATTATCCTCGGGTATCCTCAATCGATTTGGGTTTCTCGGCCTCGTTGGTACAGTTCTTATCCCTTATATCTCGTTCTTCCAAGTTGCTCTCGATTACTCCTCTCTCGCTTCGCGTCAACGGAAATGATGAAAATGGCCATTTTTGTATGGCGCATTGTTATTAACTTTCATGGCGAGCCTCTAGGAGATATCACCTACTTCTCATCCGGGTCTTGATTGTTTTGGAAACATAAACCATAACTTTTTGACTTGCTATCTGCAATTATCATCACTTTTAATTTCCTAGTTCTATCTTGTGGCTGTAGATTTGTTCGAAAACAGTCATGTAATTTTGTCAACTTCATAAGTCCCGGCTCACGTGCTCATCATTTGCACACAGCACTGTGACTGTTTGATAAATATGGCGAGACACTCATAATTCAATTTTTGAAAACAGTCATCAAAGTATATGTAAACATGCCCTTCATAAGTCCGTGTGCGAGGCACAGATTTCAACTTCAACTTCATTTCTTTACATCAGACAGGAGCGATTCAAAAAAGATACACACAAATAAAGATGACCAACCAAGGTTTTTGGGAGCCAGGCTTCCTCACTCTGCCGTCCAAAACACGGATGGGCTCAGATATACTCCATCGACGCGGAATCCTAGAGTAAGTTGATCCCTCCTTGTAATGTTTCCTACCAGGTTAACAAATCATCATTTATTAGAATCATTTATGTTCATGGACTGCAAGGCGAGAGAGAAAATACATCTATCACGGAACATATTACGACATATATCGCGAATGCAAGAGTATCGACTTTTGATTATGAGTTCAAAGAGGAGGGTATTCATGAGGTTGACATTAAAAATGCAGCAGTGGCAATTTTGGATGAGGTTTGTAAAGAAAAGTTGGCAGATAAAGTGAGTTAGATTTCGTGTCATCTCAAGCATCGTGGAATAATTTCGAGTACAGAAGTATGCAAGAACATTTATTTTTATCGGTCACAATATCGGAGGATTGATCATTAAGGAGGCGCTGTTGATGGCCAATGGCAACAAGAAGTACTCAGCTGTGGCGAGGGACACTTCACTCTTGGTAGGTCGGGCCCTCATTACATATATCATGAAAATTATTGTTGACATGCACAAAGCTCTTCCTTGGCACTCCACGAAGGGCAAAAGATCAGGCGGGGTGGGAGAGGCTTGCCAATAACCTCATCCACGCAGTAGAACAGAAGAACAAAGCCCCCCTCTCTGGCATTTTCCTGCTACAATCCTCGTTTGTACTGAAGGATGTGAACGAGAGATATGCCAGACTAGCAAGTTTTTATAATGTAGTGAGCTACTATGAAACAGAATAGGTTGATGGTTTTGCAGACTTGGTATATACGACTTTCATCCCCTTCGACATATAACTCGCTAACAGACGCAAGGTGTTGGACCAATATTCCTCAACAATGGATCTGCCCAATGAATGTATTCTGCCTCGTGATACAAACCATCTTGACTTGTGCCGGAATATCAAAGATACCGACGAAATCTTCACCGCAATATGTGACAAGATGTCAACAGCTTCGGGTATTGGAAATCGCCTCTCTCAAGATGAATTTAGCTAAATTGGTCTCCAGCGATTGACTCACATTATATCAAATGCCTTCATAAACTCTACTCAGTCAGTGAAGCGACTCGGATATCTCCACAAACACTACCCAAGCCGCTGGAGCCAAGATGGATACTTAAAGACAAGACTTATTTAGAGTTCGTCAACCAGGAAACAGGTATCCTTCAGGTTCTTGGACATTCTGGATCTGGTCTTTCTACCATCTCCGCAATTGTAGCTTCAGAATTGGCACAGGTTGAAAAGCTACCAGATGGTTTGGCCGTCCCTGTAGGAACTCGGTTGAAGAAGAGGTTGGAGGATCCAACCATTCTTACATATTCTTTCAATACGCAGGATTATCGGACTTGCTGCACTTCAGCGCTGTTCGCTTCCCTGCTGCTACAGCTTATTGAAAAAAATCCGGGATATTTCGGTCACATCAGAAAAATGTACGTGAGAGTATCGCAGTGGGATTGGACCTCCTCAGAAACTCTCTGGGCTCTGTTTCGGTGCATAATGTCAAGCCCAAATACTAGAAGAGTCTACTGTGTCATAGATGGTCTAAATAACTGCGACCAGGAAAGAAACCGTTTCCTTGGTGATTTATTGTCCTTAGCAACGTGCAAGGAAACTAAATTGAAGATCGTCTTCACAAATAATTCCGGTATCGTTGACGCATACCAATGTACTTCCACAATCGACATCGACAAACAAGACGACAAGCAAGCAGATCTAGAAGCCTTGATTGATTTCAACATGACGGAACTTCTCGCATCAAAACCGGAATTTGGTGATTTCGCAAAGGATATCCGTGAAAGAATTCTCGATATGGATTTGAATTTCTTGACTATCACCTTAATTTTTAAATGGTTCCACGATAAGGAAGTGAGATCGACTCCATCAGAGATTGAAAAATTACTCGAAAACATGCCAAGCTCACTGCCGGAGATTTATGAACGGGTCTACTTGAGAGGCTGTTTATCTGCTCCCGAATGGAAACTTAAAGCGCTCTCCTGGATCACTTATACTTTTCGGCCACTCAAAATCGAAGAGCTCGCAACAGCTCTAGCAACTGAATTTGGCCCGAGGGACTATAAAATCATTGAATCGAAACGGCCTCAGAACCTAGCTGAGGATTTGAAGCAATCATTCGGTAGTTTCCTCCACTTTCAAGGCAATGAGGTATTCCTGGTTCATGAATCAGCAAAAGAATTTCTGTTACAAGCTTTGAAAGATTTGGTTTCTAAAAATGAAGGTCGAGAGTTCATCGATCATGCGCAAATCTGCAGCCTCTGTCTGGATTATATCGACATTATAGATCCAGCTATAAGATATGAAGTTATAAGAGATGCAGATCCTGGAATCAGCAATCTGCAGAGTACTCCGAGTCTAGAGGGAACTATAAGTCTATTTCCATATGCCGCCAGATATTGGTATTTGCACTATCGGGCAGCTGAGAAAAACGATAAACTTCTCCACCATGTTTGCGAGTTCTTGATGTATGGCAATATTGGATCACCTTGGCTTAGAAGATATATGTTGCCGTCGGTACAACTCGTTAATAATCTGTTCTATGCTGCTACTGAACTCGGAATGAACGAAGCGCTGTTTTCATTGATGAATAAATGGAAACATTTGGCAACTCAGGATTGCTCTGCGGTAATTAGAGCTGCCAATAGGGGAGATTTAGAACCCATCAAAGAGGTGCGGAAGAGAGGCGCGCGAATCAATATTTCTGCAAGCTTTCAGATGGCTGCCAGGAATGGTCATTTGTCAGTTGTATCATACCTTCTGAAAAACAAGTCTCCGGATGATGAGTCTCCGAAAGATCTAGGACCAGCTCTACATGGAGCTGCACAAAATGGATACGTTGATGTATTTACAGAACTACTTCGCAACAACGCTGATGTCAATTCTTTGATCAACGGCAGAAGACCTCTACATCTTGCTGTCGAATTTGGCAATATTGAGATTTACCGGAAGTTGATCGAAGTCGGAGTAGACGTGAATGCGAGAGACAAAAGTGGTTGGACAGCACTGCATTATGCTGCGAAATAAGGCTTTTCAGGGGCGGTAACAGAACTGCTCGCATTCGGAAGCTCTAAGAAGCAAGTTGAAGCCCAAACCAACAAAGATCGGAAAGCTCTCCACCTGGCAGCGAAAAGTGGGCATTTGAAGGTCATCCAGTCACTCGTTAAAGCACAGTCAAACATTAATCTGGTCGATTCTAAGCTCTCAACTCCGCTACACATTGCCACGAAACAGGAACATACCGACGTAGTACAATATCTCATCGAAGAAGGTGCTAATGTCAATATCGCCGACAACGATAGGTTAACCCGTTATTCTTCGCTTTGGATAAAGGAAACAATGACCTCGTCGCTATCATCCAGCCCAAGACCGATGATATTCACCACGTTGACAACCGGCAAAAAACGTATCTTAGTATTGCAGCAGCTAGAGGAATGCTAAATAACGTGAACGAACTCATCGAGCTTGGAGTAGATGTCAACGCGAAAAACGTGAACAACCAAACTGCAGTCATGTTTGCTGTCGGGTTTGAACACTTGGAATGCGTTAAAGCTCTGATTGCCGCTGGGGCAGATCTGAATATTCTTGGCACCGAAAATTACACTCCTGTTTGATTCCCAATTATTAAAGGAAACAAAAATATGGCCAATGCACTCCTCGAAGCAGGAGCATTACCTGAGCCACAAGGGACAGCATGGCCTGCAGTCTTTACGGCGGCATATCATGGACCCGTAGAGATGGTCAAGGATTTCATCAATCGCAACTTTGATATTAAAAAGCGGGGAGTGCATGGATGGACGCCTCTTCATGCAGGCTATGCTTCTCCTGAAATCATCGACATGCTATTGGAAGCGGGGGCTAAGATTAATATTTTGAGCACCCATGGCTTCCCTCCCATCGAGCTCGCCATTAAGAATGGGTGCACGGAGACAGTGAGTGTGTATTTGAAAAGAGGAATAGATCCCCTCCAGAGGAAGTGGAATACTTGCAGGACACCTTTGCACCATGCAGTTCTAAAAGGAACTCTTGATTGCGTGAACCTAGTGTTGAAACGTCTTACCGAAGTGGCAAGCCTTGATATTACGGATTATCAAGGGCGGACACCCCTATATGATGCCGTTACAGCTGGCCACACTCAAATCACCAAGGCTCTACTCGCAACATCGAAATGTGATCCGAATCAAAAAAACACCAACGGGGAAAAGTCTCATAGCCATGGCAGCCAATGCAGAAAATGTGCAAATGATTGAATTACTCCTTAGAAACAAAGTGCAGGTCGAACAAGAGCTCGCAGACAGACTTCTTAAAGTTGCTGCCATTGAAGGATCTCTCTCGTTAGCCACGACGATGCTCGAAGAATATCCCGAGTTATTGAATTTGAGCAACGAAGATGAATATGGGTGGAGACCCGAGATGTTTGCAAAAGCTTACGGACACATGGAGGTTTTCGATGCGATTACGAGAGGATATGTTAATATACCTAAGATTTTGAGGCCATGGGAAAAATGGGAATGGGTGGCCACTACAGGAGAAAATGAAAGGAGTAAGTCCTTCCATTTCCTACCGGTGAACAGACCAACTCTAACCATAGCAGTACCCACGCTATATGTGTGCAATCAACCCATTCCAATACTAACAAGGAACCTTTACTTCGAGTTCAAAGTTTTAGAGGTAGAAGAAGATGCAAGGTAAGCGACTCCTATAATCTTCCCCCAATCTTCCCAACTCCCACTAATTTCCAGCAGTCGAATCGGCATAGGCCTCGTTACTGAAAACACCCCAGTAGGCCAGCTGCCAGGATGGGATAAAACATCCTGGGGATATCATAGTGATAGCGGCAACAAGCACCATGATAACCAGGGGGGAGAAGAATACAGTGGCGCGGAAACTTATAGTAAGGCTGATGTTGTGGGCTGTTTGTATGATATTGAGAGGAGGGAAGTGAGCTTTTGGAAGAATGGTGTTTTTTTCGGTACATCGCCCCTTTCAACTCCTACTCCTATGTTCCCCTCTACCCCTCTTGCACTCACCTTTTCATATCACTTTTTATTTTCCATCAAGCTGATCCGGGTCACAGGGGTCGCAGTAAGATTATTCCCGGCGATGGGAATCTTGGGACTGGGAGGGTTCGTAAAGATTAATACCAATTTTGTCGGCGAGATTGAGTATAGGCATGACGATCCAAAGTGGGAGGAGGGAGCGGAGAGGAGGAGAAAAAAGAAGTCTAGTGCAAGGGCGAAGCGAATAATGAGACGAAGAAAATATGAACGCGGAATATTGTGAGGAGAACACAGATGCAGGGAAGCTGGAAGATTTTGAGGAATGAAATGAATGGAGAATGTTTAATAAGTGCGCTTGCTAGAAGTGGAATACATACAATACAAATCGCATTTGATTTATACATACCCAAAGAGTCCCATCCCCGGCTTTTCCATCAACCCCGTCCAATCTGGAATAAAAGTTGCATGCTTAACCTTCTTCATAAATCATTCCCAATATAAAACGTCCCTCGACAGATTTAAAAAAAAAACAAGATACCAAAAAAATATAACACACATCTCAACCGATCCTGACCTTCTATCGCATGACCAAGTAGGTAACTTACTATAAACTCCTCATAAGATTCCAATTAAACCCTTTCTGAAAATACTTCTAAGCGAACTATCGCCACTGAGGAATCAACCTCGTACTTAAAACAGCCCATCGATGTATCTATTGATTAGGTATCCGTTGCACACTGTAGTCGGCTTTATTGGGCTTCTTTCTACTTGTAATTAGTAAAAAAAATATAAGTTATTCATTTAGGATGGAATGTCGCTATTAAGACAAAGTGTTAATTTGTAATTAAGAGGATTTCATAGGAAGAGTACTGCTATTACTATTATTATTACAAATAAAAATATCTTAATTACTTTTATATCTGTATCTGTATTTATCTATATCATAAAGGCTCCAAATACCAGCATTTGCACAATACAATACGATACGATACGATCCATCGATCTGCC
>NGKI01000004.1:254497-307188 GCA_002162615.1 Myriosclerotinia duriaeana
GGATGGGGTTTGGGGATGTAGATGTAAATAGGGATGCTTAGTTTAGGGACAGGTGAGAAGATATATATATACCTAGGTATTTTTCTGATACTAGAGTTGGAGATATAATTAATTACTCTTGAGGTAGGGGCTTGGTATGGTATGGTATGGTATGGTATAGCATAGGCGCTGATATCGCGGAAGGTAAGGTAGGTAGATACATTTTGTAATTTCTTTTAATGCGAGATTTGGCAAAGGGTGATTTATTCGTTGGAGACGATATAGTAGAGGTTATTTAATAATAATAAGCTATGAATAATTGATACCTACCTACCTAGTCGATATTTGCATTTTGAACCCTGTTTGAGATGTTATTATAGTTATAGTAGTGTGATTAGATATTTAGTAGATACATATTTGTTTTATCAAGATTTATTTACTTATTTACTTACTATCTATGAATATACTCACCGAGTTAGTCGGAAGAGGTTTATTAATTACCTTGCAGAGCCCTGGAGACGTTTAGCACTCGGGAGGTCGAGGGATTGGATCGCAGGGCTCGCTTTGATTACACTAAATTGTAAAATTATTTTGTCATGACATCATAGAGAGATATCTGATGAAGTTTTCGTTTACTACACTATACGAGTCATAAGAATTTCAAAATCTTCACCTTCACCTTCAACCAGTTGATAGACATGTTGCAGTATGTATGTATGTAACTACTTTGGAGCAAAGTAATGAAAAGCAACTCTGAATCATTCTTATTAGTCTCATTTTCGTCAAGCGATTCTACACAGGTGGCTTCCGAAGAGCTATCGTATAAGAATATGGTTACAAATGATAAACAAAACCGTGCGAAGCAGAAGAAAAGGGACGTGGTCAGATTCTACTACTAAGTACTTATCCATCAAATAATCTATCCATCAAAGGCAAACTCGACCGACTCAACATAGAACCTTCAAACGTGTTATAGTTTATCCTGAGGTTCTCTTTGAGAATTACAGATTAAGCCTACTACAACCTATAACATGATA
Source organism: Myriosclerotinia duriaeana (assembly GCA_002162615.1). NCBI lineage: Eukaryota > Fungi > Ascomycota > Leotiomycetes > Helotiales > Sclerotiniaceae > Myriosclerotinia > Myriosclerotinia duriaeana. The sequence continues at coordinate 255,514 of NGKI01000004.1, forward strand.
AGCTATCACTATAGCTTGCAGTCCGATTTTCGAGACAAGGAAATCCCCGAATGATTCTGGATGCTCGGGTAGAAAGATTATAGGAAAGAAAGGAATACATACCCGTACGGAGTACAAACTCGCCTAATTCGAGCTCATGGCATCGTCATTGCAATTGTTAGATTATGATTGATGTATATATATATTAATAGTAGATTAGTCATTCGTTAGATGTGTTTAATTGAAGTTGAATGTACTTATAATACTGTTTTATACTATAAGAGTATAATGAATTTATGTTATTTTATAGTAGTTTGGTTGAGTGAAAATTATAAGGAAAGTAAACTTGTATTAGATTGATTTTAGTTTACTTTATTATTTTTTATAAGTATTGTACTTTTATTGAAAATAGTATATATACTAATAAGCTCAAAGGCTTATAACAACTCTTTTGATAAATTATAAGCTTAATAGCGCAATAGTAAAACAATTAGTTATAAAATCAAAAGCAATAGTACTTTAGCCTAGCTACTATAATAAATTAACTTAATTTTAAATTAGTTTAAATTAGTTTAAATTAGTTTAAATTAGTTTAAATTAGTTTAAATTAGTTTAAATTAGTTTAAATTAGTTTAAATTAGTTTAAATTAGTTTAAATTCACACCTTTACAATAAGAGCTTTTGTATATATTCAAGCTTTTGATTTTTAGTAGGTTTCTAATAAGCAAGCTAAGTTAGCCTACTTCAAATAGTTGAAGGAATTTCAATAATAAGAAGGGTGTTGAGAATAGTATATACTAAACTAGAAGGCTTACAACAACTCTTTTGACAACTTTATTGATAAATCGCATCCATTTTGATATAAAAGCATGCTCTGAAAATCAAGATTAAAAAAAATTCTACAAGAAATAGTAATTGGAAAAGTTGGGGGAGTGAAAGATCCTCGATACTTAAATTAAATTGTCGATGGAGTAAACATACTGTGCTTATTACTATGTACGGTTCTGGAAGTTAACACACAATGGCTTTATAAACATCTCTCAAGACAGTATTGTGCCAATAGCTCTTCGGTAGCTACTTCCTCATCAGTCTAAATCTTATGAGTAGCTCTGATACTTTGCGCTTTCCTTTTCAATCCCTTCACATCGAAATTTTACAAATAATTTTCCAAAAGATCTTTAAACCCCAAAAAACAAACATCTTTAAATAATCTCGCATCAGAATCAAACTTCAGTTTTATTTCGCATCGGAATCGTATCTCAATAGTCAGTCAGTCATGTCTCTTCCCCGACGTATTAGGCGTCCGGATACACCTACCCCAGGTAAGTAAACTCGAGGGAAGATGTTTCGATTCTTTCTAGGGTGGAAAATTGGAAAATGATTGTTGATGTATGGGAATGATAGTACCTGTATCTTCGTCTACCACACAAAATACCTCACAAGCTTCTACCACACAACAAGCTTCAACATTCGGAACACAACAAGCTTCCACATCTGAAACACAAGGTACCACAGCGGGAACAATTAATACATGTCTTCACAGTATCGCCGCGCTCCAACGCTGGACCTTTGATGAATTTGTGAATGCCTATCCGCCGGGTCCAGATCGAGATGCTATCATCCAAGCCGGTAATCATACTGAAACAGGAGCGGGTTATAGGGCGTCGGTGGAGCGGCACTATTATATCCTTGAGGGGCATATCTATCAGCGCACGCATCCTCTTCCGGATGAATGGATCTATATGGATTGATAGTGGTGGTTATGAATTGGTGACGTCATGAAAACATGAATGGATAACTGGGGGTTTTTATGTCGGAGCTTTTGTAATAGGAGGATGGAGGTGAGGTGCGGAAGCGGATTGATAGGGTATAGCCAGCGGTTGATGTTGCCATGGGGTGCGGAGATGGATATGCTAGTCTAGCCAGCGATTATTTTACTTTCTAATTCCGAATATCTTGGGTTTATCTTCCTACGTGTGAGGAATTACTGCGGAATTTTGGATTGAATAATTGAAAATGTAGATTTGTGATTGAAGCGGAAGTTTTCACTATTGTCATATACGGTAGCTCCTTTGCTTTCACCCTCTCATGGCAATATAGCACTGAGTAGGTTGTGTTGAACTAGCATTGTCACAGAGGGAGATGAAGATTTTGAATCAGGGGTAGGATAATGTACCTAGTAATAGATACACTGTTTGGGTGGTTCTAATTTAGGTACCTAATCAATACTCTTCTTACACTATACCTACTAGTATGATTAATGAGATGTAAATTGACTACTATAATGAATCGACGTATTGTGACTTACATTGTAGAGCTTACCAAATTTGAAAGTGAATCGCAAGACCGAGTTTATACTAATGAGACTTATCTCGCTTAAGTTCCAAGCTCAATTTTGCAATCGACGCGGTATTTAAGGGCCCGTTCGGATCGTTTTTTTTAATAATGTAGATCTAAGAATTCTGGAACCTACTCATCGCACACCGTGACGTTTTGTGACAAAATCACTGCAAAAACTACGTTTTCCCATATAAACTTAAAAAATTTATAACTTTTGCAATATTTGATATTTTCCTATTTTTTTTAGATAAAATTATTAATAAGCCTTAATATTATATAAAAAATAAAACCGATTATTTTTAGTAAATTTTTCAAATAAGTTATTAAAGTTTAAAATTAAAAAATTTCAATTTTTTTAACTTGTAACGCTTTTCTCATACAAATTAAGCAAAAATTTCAAAAAAAAACTAAGTTTTAACTTTAAACTTATATAACTTCTAAACAAAATTTATTAAAAATAAATTAGCTTATTTTTTATATAATTTTATTAATTAAATTTTATAATAATTAAATTTTACTTATTTTATCTGATTATATAATTAGTTAACAAAAGTATTAAAACTTGATAAAATCAAGGTTTTAGATGCAAAAGCGTTACATATGCGATGAGTAAGTCCCAGAACTCTTACATTTGTTGCCAAAATAGATCGAACTGAATGCTAATATTACTAACAAAATAAATTACAAAGAGTATTTAGTACTAATATAATAATATTAATAACAAAAATGGTTTATTGAATACAATAGTATATTTAAATAAAATTTACAAATATAGATATTGTTAATATAATATACAAACAAAATTTGTATAACAACTTTGTTAAAATTCTACAAATTTCAAATAGAGTTTTGATTAGCTTGTTATTAATATATTGTGAATTTGATCAATGTAGTCTATATTTTTAGGTCTACAAAATCCATTTTAGGCTAACAAAAATTTTATAGGTCTACAAACTTACAAATCAAAAAAAAACGATCCGAACGGGCCCTAAAGACCTTCCCGATCCTCTCTTCTTCCTCCTCAACTTCAAACGCAAGCGCTGTAGTACAAGGTGAGTTTTGATATTACATAATCTAAAAATTATTCTCAACAGTCAATACAAGGTTCTCTGCGCACAAAAAACAACTTGTGCTAAGCAAAACTTCAAAGAGTCGGTTATTAGCTATGGCGCGTATTGCTGGTCGAAATGTACTTAACGCCAATACGTCATCTCCCTTGATTATTCTCATCACTAACAAGTCGAAACTGCTATTCCAACGGCCGAAGAACTCTACAGAACTGAATTTCGGGATACTTTTGTAAAACTCATCGAGGGAGAAAAGCTTAGCATGGGAGAAATTCAAGGAGGACTCGATACCATCGAAGAGGACCGAGCTGTGACCAGTGTTCTACTCAGTATACAGTAGTACAACCGTGACGTGTATCAAGATTTTAATATGATAGTTCGTACGTATTAGAAAATAATTATACCACTTTCAATATTATTAAAATATTTATTAATGTTGAATACTATTAAAAATATCCTAAAATATTAGAATCTGATATAGAATGCCTAAAACGGGTTGGAATGCTTAAAAATAGATTAAAATATTGAATTAGATTTGAAACGTATATGAAATTTGTAGAATTTCAAATCTATTTTAAATATACCAAATCAGATTCCAGTATTTCAATATATTTCCAATAGTATTTAATATTACTCTTATATTGTATATCCTTAATGATATTGGATTTTAATATTACATGTATATATAGATTTCAAGAATGCAATAAATATTACTGTACGGATTAGTATACAGAATACGGGAAATACTAAGTAGAACACTGGCTATGACAGAAAACTTCGTCGAAGCAATGGAGGCTGTCCCTAGGTATAAACTCCGAGAGAATATTACCCAAATCCTTTTGAATGAAAATTAGTATCACTTGCGGAAATGACTGGTATATATATGGAACATACACTTAACTTGGATCTTGAAGATATATTCGAGGGTGATCCTTATGAAAATGATGCTTTGCATTGGTTCTCTTTATGAATGAACACTCATCAACAAAGCTTCGAGTAATCATTGTCGATATAGCTAGGCAATGCAAGGCCGTTCGAGATTTATTGGAATATAAGCTGTTGATCGAAAGAGAGGATAGCACTGTCGAAATTCGCGAGTTTGAGTCAGAGCCAGAGCCAGAGTAAGAACCCTCTCCGGATGCTTGAGTTGATGGCTGGGATATCAATGATATCTAAAGTCGATCTGCGGGAGCCTTAGTGCGATTTCTTTTTACCAAGAGATATAACCTTTTGGTAGGAAACACTGGAAAATAGATTGAGGTTGGACCAGTATCAATCTCATATATCGGAGGGCCATCAATACTCTCTTATTTTTAATATCACTTAATGTGATATTGATTCATTTTCACGATAAAGTGATCCGCATGAGCGAATGTTAAAAGCAGATTACATGCTTCAATGCAGCTTAGCTCATTTTTAAACTGCCAAAATCAATATAGTCATATTTTTTGTGAACAGCTGCCGAATTTTTGATTTCCCTTCGACTTCAAGCTTTGAAGCATAAAAAATGATGAGTTAATCGAGTATACCAAGTTGTAGAACTTTCTAGCATACATTATAGTATACGCATATTTTGTCAAGACAATGACAAATTCAACTAGGTCTCGCTCGCAAATTTCAAGATATGCTAGTTGAGCTGAATTTTCACTGGCGCATAAATTCCCTTGATCTTCTTATATATATATATCTCTGATAATAACCATCTCAGAAGAACAAACTTTCGAACACGATATAAGTAAGTCCACCAGAAAAGCTCGTTTCGAAGGCTTTAGATGCCACCGAAGAAGAAGAAATTGCCAGCGAAACCTTTATCATCGAAGCTATCGAGATTATTCCATGTTATCAGTTTGAGCAAACTTTCGGCTATATCAAGTACAATACTCTACTCACTACACAGTGGTTGGAGACGATTGGAACGCATCCAAACTTATCGACAATTCGTCGACGACATTATTAAGAGTGATATATTCGCCAAGCAGACGTTGCAGAAGTATTTGTTAAAGATGCAGAAGGATGTCACATTTGCGATTCCCAATGATCGGCATAGGGAGGTCTTAAATGTAGGGTATATGCGAGGGGTTTCTCCAGAGGCTATGAAAGACAACGATGCTCTGGAGCATCTTGCAAGTGGATAAGGGTTGAACTAGAGTTAGCTGAGTTTTACACTACTGCTCTCGTGTTCATCGTATTTCCACTTGTGTGGCTATAACTACTGACCTATCAATCTGTATCTAGGAAATCAGAACAGAGAAATTGTGCCGAGGGTAGACCTGTGAGGTGCCGTTCCTAAGAATATCACGGATTAAAGAGCTACGCGTAGATCAACTGAAGAAGCACTGTCATTGGTACATTCAAGCCCTAAATTATAGTGACTAAAGAGTGAATAAAAGTATATCTAGGAGCTGAATCCTCCTGAGTTTTACCTTTTGAATAAAAACTTTCTGTTTACTGGCCTGGTTGAGGGTACTTTCACCTCATCCAATTCCAGACACTTTCGACCAAGTTCTTCCGGCTCATGACTGAGATTGCCATAAAAGGCTCATCTAATCCACCACCTAAGCATAAATATTTCAACGCATTTCTTCACTAATTGTTCACCTATTAGGACTCCAAAAGCTTTCCTATCTTCGTGTGCGTCACCTCATCAACAAAGAGTACCAAGTCACCTAAAACTTCCCAATCACCTCATTCCACATATTCCAATCATCATACCGATCCATTTACCCAAATTCGAAATCCTCCACTCAAAACAATTCTCATGGCAGCATCTCCGTAATCATCTCCGTATCTTCATTACTAATCTCATCTTCAACAAAGAACATCTACTCTTCCCCTGACGCTTAGCTTCCGCTATCTCACACGCGCCCATCACGCTACCAAACTTCCTGTTTCGCCAAACTTGCCTGAATACCTCATCTGACAGCTTGGGACTCATCAAGTAAAACTACACAAAGGATTAGCTCGAACTCGCTGCTTTTATATGGCTTAAAATTGTCATCAGGAACGTTCGGGAATAAGAGAACAAAGAAATTTTAGGACGTTGCTGCTTTAATGAGGAACTCAGGGACGCTAAGTCGTAAAAGCTCCAATTAGAAAACGGGGACGGAAATTGGAATGGAGGATGATGTGATGTGAAAAGGAATTGCGGAATTAGAAATTAGGTGGCTAGAACGTAAATGGGATAGCGAAGAGGCCAAGGGGGGCGTGAGTAGTGATGTGGGATGGAGTGAGCGCCGAGGTTGAGCAGGTATAAAGGAAAGGGAGGAACAAAGAGAATTAGCGATGAAGGGCGTGTATGGTGGTTATTTGGTGCTTCGGCAGATATTCCGGGTCGGTAGAAAGAAGATTTAGAAGATTGTGGTATTTTAGTGAAAGAAAAGGGTAGTACGGCCAATTTTGTAGTGTATAATGAACATTGTGAGTTGTATACTGAGAAAGAATGTAGTATATTCCATTGATAGTTGGGGAATAGAAGATATGTTATGACGGGAAAGAAAAGAATCTCTTAATCTGAAGGGTCTTCACGTGTATCGAGTTAACAATTCGCATTGTAGATTTGATGAAAGAACGGAACGAAAAGGTAGTTTTCTGTGAATAACAAAAAACAACGATAGTTAGTAACAGAATCAAAAATGTGAGACGGAATTTAAATTTAGTCGCCTCCGCACGTGTGGAATAAATAAAACAATCGCAATGAAAGAGATGATCTATAATCAGTATGCCAAGAATTCAAGGTGCGTTCCATGTGAGAATCAGAGAATCAAGTAAACCGACCATCTAGGATAACCCAAACCTAGTAAAGCTGTTTGAGCAAGATATACGATGTTAAGATTATTCTGTAGGTGTCTTGGCAGGCAATGAGAAGATTTCGAGCTTACGTATGTCGTCAGGTTCTCAAGTACACCAGGAACCTCTCCATTTCCTTCCCATGCGATTTCCATCGCCAGAAAGCACAAGTATCGTACATCTCAAAAGCCGAACTCTGAGAAGCTCCTTGACCGCCACTGATAATAAATCGCCTCTATGTGAAATTTGACGATGACCGATGAATAGAATTGGACACGTAGATCTACAAAAGTGATTTCTATAAAAATGACAACTCGTACTACACTCTGTTACAAATCTTCAAATGCCCACACTAGCTAGCCTCAGTAGATCCAAAGATTCCAAACATATAATCTTGATCACCAAATCTGCACAACTGTTAGATCCACAGACTCTCAGTACGAAACTTCTATATTCGACTTGTTGATCGAATATCGTTGATGATAAACAAGCAGCAACACCTCAGTCAAGTAAACTATAAAAAAAAGTGAGCCAGAAGCAGTCAGCATCTTTATTGTTCCACTTCCGACTAATTTATCGACTTTTGCTTCCACATCAAACATATGCAATATGAGAGATATTACTTCGCGGAGCGACCGAATCATACCATAGTAAAAATTCTAGAACAATAGCAGTAGATACACCACTAGCCTTCTGGAAGATTGAAACAAATAGCCTACGTGTAGAGCACACTGAATTTATCAGCGATACGAACTCCCTGATAACAAATTAGAAGTGATATTCACCAAAATAGCACTTTATAACAATCCGAGCAATGACCTAAGATCTTCCACCGAAATTTATTCTTTCATCTATCCTCGTAAATTCTGTTTAGGATTAGATGCTCACTTAGCATCCTGTGATAACCCAGGTCAGAGATCTTAAACCTCTTAGAACCTTTTAACTAACTGCTACCGAAGCCATTATATGATCTATATCGTTGCTGGTGATGTATCACTGCCGATTAGCTTGTTCTAAAGCTATACAACCCACCACAAAAAATACCGGGTAATTGTCGGGTCTCGCTTAGGCGGCGCCCCCTTAGAAAAATGCTATCGTAACGATACAGCCAGAACTACCATTGGTTGAAGGTCATCTACTTTCATGAACATGTCTAAAATGGCATGACTAACATCAAAGCATTACTAATCTTCGCAGACTATCTGAATGATGTTACTACAGTAGATTTAGCCCATTCTTTACCTTGTTTGTGGACATGTAGCTAAAGTTTGCTAATTCAAAATCAGTGAAACTATTCTCAGAGTTTGATATACAACAGTTCTTGTGGGTATATATAGCAATTATTACAAGCAAATTGGGCAGACAATTGATGCAATTCGATATGGGACAAGTGTAGTCAGGTCTGGCATGGGCAGCATATATCTTTCGAGTTGTCCGCTCATAGGGTAATTAGCGTGGATCTATTTGGGATTTCAGATAACCATTTATTGCGACCTACCGAGTAAATATCCAAATTCAACCCCAACCACAGTATACTGTATGCTCCTAGAGTCGAGCATATAGTTGTGAGGCTATTCTTGTAGGTAGTTCTTGGCAGAACACCTCCACGGCAAACAAAGACTTTGAGAATGTATTGCTGAGATTTTATCTACTACCATCATGTATCTAGTAGGAAACCAGTGCTCTGTGGATAGCTAAAGCTCGCCGTCAGTTTAGCTTTGAGGCCGCAACACCAAGTCTTTCTGGAAGCGCTAACTAGACCAGTTGAAAAGATTGAGTTTACATCATCACGAAGTCAATAATAACTTGCAAGACAAATCAAATTCAAATCAATTCGCTTGAAGTAATTTCTTAAATCCTATTCTGTCCTGTAGCTATGGGCTAGTCGTTAATTAATGGTCGATAAATGGCTTTTTGATGAAAGATTAGACGTTCAAGATGAATCATTACCGTCGCAAAGTTTCATCAAAAGTCGCAGATTCAATCAACAAGATTCAATTGAACAAAGATCACGATAATCAATTATTTAGATATGCAACAAAAGTTTTGCAAAAATTTCTAGTGTTGTAGTGGGGCAGAAGTGAAGGTTAAACAAAGAGATAAACAGAGGTGAAGTGAGGCGTGAATGTGGGTTCGAATAACATTGACCCTCGCTACCTGCAATTCACCTTCGCTCTCTCTACGACTTCATATTATGGATGTAAAGTTCGAGCACAGTCAATATAATGACCTTCTAATCCTAGCGTGTGGCTCTCATTACTCCCCACTACCACACCAAACGAAAAAGTTGACAGTAGAAGCCATATGATATCCAAGCTCGCTAATTTCCAGCACCAAACTCCGCGGTCCTGATGGGCCAGTTGATCTATGATGGGACCAACAGCCAGAACGTCTGTTGAGTTGGTGTAACAGAAAAACAGTACAGATAGCATATAGTTCTGACAGCGACCCCAATTTTGCCATTTTGATGGTTTGCATCCTTTTTGGAACTTTTTGAAAAAAGAAAGGCTGACTATCCTATGCTTTCAAATCTTCTCTCGGAAGAACTCTCGGCGCAAAAAGGTAACGCAGTACCGTCGGCGAGGAGTTTTGTATAAAATGATCACAAAAGGCTCCGCCTTTCCCCCATTGCCCTCTTCGATTTCCCAGTAAGGCCTGGGTTTGCAGCGTCACAATCGGTTGCAATCGAGTACACCATATCCTATTCCAATGGTGTCCAGAGCACGCAATTGGCTTTGCAAAGAGCGTGAAAATCAAAGTCTCATCACTACGTCTTGACCTTTTATGCGTGTAATCAATAACTTCGATATATCCCAACAGTACTCATAAGATGTATGTGCGGTTCGTTGCCATGTCGACATAAGAGTCCACCTCTTCATTGAGCATTTCACTTGGAAAACTCTCCTCAAACGTGTTACACTCTGGGTATTGGGTATTGGGTCCAACTCCTACAGTACTTCCTGTCATCAATTCAAACTAACCCTCTAAGGAAAGTTGTTACTATCTGCTCTCTGCCTCCAACAGCGTAGGTTGTCCCTCGACTGCTGGTAGTTAGGGAATTCGGCGTTATGTCAATCACCTGGCTGGATAGTATCGATAAACTCTTAAAAAATATTTCCCCACAGGTTATCTATAGTACAACGCATCTCCGAGGCTGTATTGTCCTCGAAAATAATCTTGCATTAAGCCGAAAGGCATCTCCTGGACTGGTTGATATTGCAATACTGGGGACGCGAGACCCGTACTAAGATATTCATCTATGTGATATCCTTGGAGATCCGTCTGTACGCAAGAATCGACATAGTTTCTCTGGGCATTGTACACTTCGCGATTTGGTACATGCAATACTTCGGTATTTTGCTCTGACCAGGAGGTACGGATCCTAGGTAGATTAACCCTCAAGCTTTGTCGTCGACCAAGGCCCGACGAGGCCCGAGGTTCTGACTCCGGCCGGCGTGGGTCAACATCGGGATTTATGGTATGTGTTGTCAGTAACGATTCCACTATCGGTTCTTGAGACGAAATTTCTCCTGGCGTTTCTCGGCGTTCCGTTGTAGCTCGGGTGGAGATTTGCGGCTGATAGTCCAAGTTAACCATGGTACTCCTTCTTCGTAACCTTGAAGTTTGTGATATTGTCACGGGGTCGCTATTGGTTTCGTCGCGGTTTGGTGTGGGTTGAGAGTTGGTCCTCACGCGAGGCTTAGTCAGTGACGGTATGGGCGCATACTGACTAGCCGGAGGTATAGAATCACGACTCGAAATTTTATCATCTTTATCAGAAGCAAAAAACTCATCGTTGGTCCCGAATGACACCTGCAGGGAAGGCAAATGCCGTGTTTGGCCACTGGTAGGGTACAGCCATTCATGAAGAAGTGGCGGTAGCTTATTGCTTTCTATCGAGTATCAGGGTTCAAATCCAGTAGACATCACTGGACAGCTAATTCATCGTTTTGAAGCGTACCTTGATGTTGTTTGCCTTTAGTATCTTCCCAGGCTATATAATACCGGTCGAATATCCCAAATGCAACGCAGAAAACATTTTGCACATCCTGTAATCGTGCTAAAGCAGAGGGCCCGTTCTGAGCTGCGGGAATGGCTGTGGTACGAAATTGTTGGGGTGGGTTTTGATGGCTCAAAGATTCATTCCTGCAAACATCAATTCCGTGAACTTATTGCTTTCACGAGTTTATCTTACTTTTGCTCTGACTCGAGATATGTTAGATCCGACGCATTTTGGGTTGATTTTTCTTGTGGGCTTGGTAAGGCACTGGTAGGAGATTCGGCTAGGGAGGCGGGACCACCTGAGAAAGCAGAAGATATCGTCTTGACGATACTGGAAAATGAACTCGAGCTGGAAGCGTAAGAATCCCGTGAGCTAGGAGATAAAGCTGGCGATCCAACGGAATTCAGCGAAGACATTTTAGTAGATGAGAATGAAAAATCCAGAATGTGAAATTTCGAAGGGAGAACTTGAAATGTAGTACTACTTGACACAATATCTTAACATTACCATCAACCTTGCAAAAGCAGGGTCAGATGATTTGAATGAACATCATTTCTCCGCATCAAACATTCAATGAAGAGATGCAGTTGCAACTTATCGACGGGGGAAACCGCAGCATGGAGCACAGAGCACTAAAGCTTGTTGCTCCATGTTTCAAGTATGCGTCGGGCCTCGTTGATCACCAAGTTTCAGCCAGTCTTGATCATATTGAAGTGCAGAAGAAAAATCATCATACACATTAGATCTACCTACCCAAGAAAGATACCATAAATGGGTCGAGACTGTGAGTGACATGATATTTCTTACCTGCAGGAGTAACAGGGTTGGAACAAAAAGTTTGCTGAAGGTGTATTAAGCGATTACATAAGCAGGATGCTATTCGTGGGCCAATCACCAACTTCCAAGCCAGAGCTTGACTCCTGACATGCCAGATGAACAATTCCAAAAGTGTTCTTATTCGCAACCTAAGTCGATGTAACTTGTATATTTTGGCACTAGCAACAATTTTCTTTGGAAAGGGTTTACCAGGTAGACGTTCCGCGGGAGCTTGGGCCATCTAGCAGGATGATTGTTATCACACCATACCTAGGTATCGTTGGAGCTATTCACCCGCCTCCTGCATCACTACAAACGCACAGTATGTATCATGATTCATGAAGCATCTATTCAAGCTGGTACCTAAGCATACCCCTTTTCTTGACACAAGTAACGCTTGATAGATTTCTACAGGTGCAAAAGAAGTCCTTCATTCAACTAATTACGTCATACTCATCATACTAATCATACGATATGTCGCGTCATACCAACCTGTATCACGTGGTATCACATCGTGCCACAAGCTTTGAGTCTCACTATTCTGACACGAAACTGTGCTGCCAACTTTTATAACAAGGAAGAAACATGATATTGGATCACAGCGAGTTATCTCATTTCGCCTAATGGCTTGCCCCTCCGTACTCGCTTCTCCTGCCTACTCAGCTCAATCTCTACCACTGTCCTATCCTTCCCTAGTTTCCCGAGCAAGCGATCTTCGTCTCGATCATAGTAAAGGGCCCACATGCCTGCTTCTTCGCCGTTCACTTCTTTGACTGCACAGAACCCCTCCCACCCCTCGAGTGTCAATCTTCTCTCCTGCCTGGTGCAATCAAATGGTCCTGTGATATTGGGCTGGGCATCCAAACGGACTCCGTATCGGACTTCGTAAGTCTCTCTATCAACGTATATCCAGTTCATGATTGGGGCAACGTCGGTGATAGTAGAGACGAGACCTTCGTAGTCTGAGTCTGGATATGGTAGATAATATCCTGCGAATGGATGAAGTGTGGGATCATTCATGTCCTTATTGACATATAGCTGCATTTAGACATTAGTCCCTTATCATTTATTGCCAATATTTCAAAGGGATGAAGTCGAATCATGTCGATTTCGTTGGAGAAAAAGTCACTCTGAAAGGATGTATGCTAACACTCACCTTGGAATTCTTGAGAACAATCTGCCTGTGATCAACCTCGAGACTGAGCGGCGAGGCCTCAACGCAGCTTACAATCAAATTGCATCTCCGCGCACGATGCTCTTCCTTGCGATCTTTGGTCTGGCCTTGTCGAATTGCCTCGTTGGTCGCGAGTAGTGCTGGAGCTGTGACCAGTGCAATGAGTAGAGATGTCATGCTTATTTCTGTATGCTATGGTGAATTCGGAAGGAGGTCAAGATGGTAATCAGAATAAAGAAGCAGAAGAAGGAAAATCGTTGTACAGTAATGGCACGATTTGATCTCAAAAACTGTATATGAAGGGGGAACTTATGTTTGACTATAGAAGTGCTAAAGCAATAATTTGTAAACTTCTTATACCTGTAGCGTTCTGGCCCGTTAATCGTTCTATTATGGAACGATCATTGAACTATACCCCACTAGCTATAAGTGCCAAGCATGGGGTTTCCTGGCACCCGCGGGACACAAGACCTTGCAGCCGTTTACTGGTACTGCGTCAAGGCGCGAATTTGCCGACTTGATACTTTCAACGCTTTGGGGTTGTTTCGAAGGTGGATTTGCTTCACGTTGGTCCCTCGAGTGTCGACAAGGAGGAACGATCTATAAAGTTAACTTATTAACCGTCTAGTCAACATATCTAACAAACATTACTTCTCTTCTATTCTCTTCTCTTCAAGAAAATCTAAACCTCCGAGCTATTCCCTAAAGTCAAACAAACTCCATCGAGCTTTCAGCTACTATCCCAACATGTCATCTACAAAGTAGGTATATCTCCTTTGTGTTGAATATCGAATTCTAACACAAAGTTAGCACAAAATCTCCAGACAGAGCGGCATTCAACCAAGCAGCCTATTCGCCGTCATTATCCGCAGATGAATCAAACAACGGACGAAAAGCTGCAATCGGATTCAACAAAACCCCGCTACCAAACCCCCCCACCTCAGAAGGACTTCGAGCGCCAGCAGGTATGTTTCATCTGGATGTGCACCAATGCACATGTCCTAATATAGTGCTAACATCTGTCTAGGTAGTCTACTCAAAGGTGCTACAGAAGAGGATGGCCGTTTAAAGCCAGCGGCGGTCATGGTTGGCATAAAACTCGACCTAGAAGCTGAAGTTCACCTGACGGCACGGATTCGTGGTGATATTGTTATTGGACTTTATTAGATATTGTGATTTCGGAATTTTGCTGGGCAAGATTGGTAATTGCAATGGGATGCATTTCGCTTTGTATTTAGTCCTTAATAATTTACTGTTAAGTTCCTGTCACTACTCGGACTGAAATTCATTCCCAAATTTTCCTTAGCGAGCCTCTGGTAGGTCGTAGAGGTCCAATAAAAAAGGAGGTGCTAAATGTACTTTCGCTAAAAATGACAACTCCGATGATTGGTTAGCTGATACTCATGGGCCTTACTTCCAACACTTCACAACTTCCAGCATTCGCTCAAGCAAACCTTCATCGACAGACAAAGAATTTGTAGGATGGAAGCTTCTGCCTGACCGCATTCCACCATACCTCTCCGCCGAGAATCGATGCTGTTCCCAAAATAGATCCACGCCTTTTTTCTCATCCCGCTGACCTAGAAAATATGGCAAGCTACATTCGGGCTCTCGAAACACTCCGTCGAAATAAGGGATTGTCCCGGTTTCTCAAGCGTGATTGGAAACGTAACCGCTCCTGTTCCTTCAACATGAAAGACCTTGAAGTAGCCAAGTAATACGTTCCTGACACTGCATTAAATTCATATCATACGTTTGGAACTGCTGCTATGCTGCCAAAAGAGGAGAGTATCGGATATTGGGTATTGGATAAGGAGGGGATAGGAACCAGTATGATATAGTTTATAGTGACTTCAACAGTAACTTACATGTCTTACAGTGTGAGATAGATGTTAAATATGGGCATTAGCCCGAAAATCATACAGCCGTGTAGCCCGAAAAAATCCGCGATTTGTTCCCAAACAAAAGATTCTCTCCACTTGCTTAATACTCAGAAGATTTCCTTGATGAGTTATAGAGTAAACAACAAACGATATATGTAACAAAACTATTAGTAAGTGCGATAGTACCAGTATGTCCCATACGTCTTGTGTATCCGACTGTATCTGAAGAAATCACCGAGCTCGAAATAACGATTTCTGATTGAATGTCGGACATCATGTATGAATTTATTTTTAACAATCCCACATCACTTCCAGCAAATGGCTGACCCGAATACCAAGCTACTTGCTAAGTTCTTTGGCGCTCGTAGAAAAGCGCTCTCTACTTGACGGGAATGATGTTCCAGGCGCCTGCGGATATTCACAATGACAGCACCTCGGGTTGTTTCCCTGTTTCTGGGGCGGCCGCACTCTAGACTGTTCAAGATTTGCTTTGATATCATTTGAAATACATGTTCTGGGGATTTGAGGTCTGAAGTCTAATAAGTTACGCTCCCAGATTCAAAAAGCAATACTTGCTTGATGGCCAGGAGTAAGCAGCACAGGCAATCTTAAACTAATGCTAAACATGCAGATATATGGGAGCTCAGGATTCCAGCAATTGGCTCGTTGATTTCAAACATTCATACCTAGGCATAAAGTTTTGACAATCTGCCGCCAAACATGGTGATTGATCTTTTCCCTGAAGGCTAATACTTCGCAATAGATTGACAACTATAAAGTGAGAGATTTATGATAAGTATGAAATGCTTGATTCTTATGATAATTTTATTGATGGCCAAGTACTGGGGCCAAGGAAAGGCAAATTTTGCTTTTCAGTATGTAAAGCCAACCTTAGAGGGAGGGCCATGGTATGATACATTTATATCTCTTCAGTCTTCCAATAGAGACTTGTACGCCATATCGCTCAGCTGAAAGGAGGGAGCCAGATTGGGTATCCACCGTTCTTGATACGGAAGACGCTGAGCAAGAAACTATACATGAATAAGATAACTCCGCTCCAGATCCATACTGCAATATTTTGAGTTGTGGGGTTTGCAATACGGGGGACCTTGAGAGCTAATGAGATTGTTGCAAAGGACAAAAGTCCATCTAATAGATGTTATCAGCATTGTACCAAGTGAATAGGTATAACGTAAAGAGTTCTTACATATGGCAGCAATAATTTGTGTTTCCAAACCATATTGATTTGCGAATCCTCCTGCAAAGTAGCTGACACCTCCACGTCCATCACCGGCAACGTATGGAACCTTCCGAATATGATTGAACATATGGCCACTGGTAAATAACAGGATGGCAATCAAGCTGATCGCGGCCCAGACATTTCTGTTTTGAACAATGGGAAGTACATATGGCCATGCAACACTGATAAAAGTAAGAATGCCTAGTATAGTAGTGGTGATAGCGACACCACGAATCCAGTTGATTGGTCGTCGAACTGGAGGGTGTGGTCGATCGGTAAGATGTCTAGCAATCCAGGAGTGGACTTGTTCAGCGGTTTGAGGACCATTTGTAAAGTCATATCTTACGGGGCCATCGATTGTCGAGGCATGAGGGCCAATTGTAGGTAGGAAGAGTAGAAGGACGGGGGCAGTTTGAAGACCAAGCTGTTCAGATATTAGTATCAGCATCAATAGATTGGGTAGATTTGAAGCGCCAAACGTACAGATTGGAAAGTGTTTTTGCCATCCATGAAATCAAGTGTTCCATACAGCAGGCGGGATTCTCCTTGCTTGTCCCCCTTTGTCCAGCTCGTTGATAATAGATCCCATTCTGGTTGAAATTCACGACATAATTGGCATCCAAATCTACTTTCCAAAGCCGTCAACATCACGGCTACAGAGTAATTCCTCGGTGCAGAGGTCAATTTTCCGTAAACATTATCATCGAGCTTCAAAGGAGTAGATGATAGAGATTTTGTATGGTATCGTTCATAGTTATCGACTGCAGGTTTTTTGGCAGCTAGAGCAGCTATAGGTAGCAAGGATACTACCAATGTCTTGAGAAAATGCATTTTGAATAAAATGCAAGGCCAAGATGCCTTTAGAGGTTGGAATTGGCGGTTCGATGGCAGAGATGGATCAGATTTATTGTAACCAGTGATGCTTTATAGAATCAATTGAAGCATTGAAGATTCAAGATAATCAACCTCAAACGACACACGATGATGGACACTTACGAAGCGTCGAAGCGTGTCCTCAATTCAATTCGGTAAGTTCCATCTCGCGGGGGTAGGAATATATGTAGATATCTTATTAGCTTGGAAGGATTTTATCACAAACGACCGTGGCGTTATAAGATTATTGGTGCCTGAGGAGATAAATCAAGTGATAGCGTGTCGGCCCGGCAACTACTAAACACTTTATGGATACTTTGTTGACTTTCGAGCGCGATTATGCTTGACAGGCACTTTTAACATTAATATTTATCCTCATAAATATAAATTCAAAATGGATCAGGTATTATCATATAACGATGATGAACATATCGAGAGCGTATGTTTTACTCCATCTCCCATTACTCCCAATTCATATTAAAATATAAGAGTGTATATGGCTAATACAGGTTTATAGCGATTGATGAAATCACAATGTCTAGAGTTGGCATATCAAGAAGCACTGCAAAATACAGAGTTAATCGTGAAAGATGAAGCAAGTCGTCGACTAAGGCTACAGATACTCTTATTGGAGAATGAGAATGATGAGATGCGCGTTCAACTTGCCACTGGAGAAGATCGAATTGACGTATTGGAAGAAGAGAATGAGGATTTACGAGCACGACTGGACCAGACCCAAGAAGATGCGAAGAAGATGGAAACGGAAATGAGAGTTCAGACTCGGGAACTTAATAATGTCAAGGTACTACCACTTCTCCTGAGGGTAAGAAAATGGCATGCTAATTAACGATCGGACAGGCGGAATTGAAATCTATGAATGGAGTAACCTTGGACTCGACAAAGGTTCTTACCGAGAAACTGGCACTTAGTCGCGAGGTAGCTGTACTGAAACCAGAGTTGGAGCATTTACGGTCGCAAGTGGCACAGCACCAGTCGATTCTAGCGGAGAAATTAGCACTTCAACGACAAGTTGGCACTTTGGAGGTGGAATTAGAAACAGAGCGTCGTGCCTTGACTCGTGCCAACGAGAAGAACAATGACCGTTCGAAGGAGATTGAGCTTCAACAGAAAATCGAGACTTTGCAGAGGAATCTTGCCGAGGAGAAGCGAGAGAGGGAGAAAGCTAAGAAAGATATGGTAAAAGAAGCATCTGCTGCCCAGAAGGAATTTGCACAAGAGAAACGTGAAGTTGAAAAGAGCCGCAAAGTGACAGAGAAGGAAACGGAGGCTCTCCGAAAGGAATTGGCACTTATAAAGCGTGATAGTGAAGATGGGCGGCAAGCTGGGGAGAAGGTGATTGAGGCTCTTCGGAACGAACTGGCGCTCCTAAAGGGTGATAAAGAGAAAGGACAGCAGTCTGGGGAAAATGAGATCGGAATTCTTCGAAAGGAATTTGCGCAAACGAAGCGAGAACTCGAAAAAGCACATAAGAATACACAGAAAGAGTTGACAGCTTCTCAAGCTAAGGTTAAAACTTTGAATAGCGAGATCGAACAGCTTCGCGATAGTGAGAAAGGGCAGGAAGGGGGAGAGATAGAGATGGAGGCTCTCCGGAAAGAGTTCGCTCATACCAAACGAGAAATTGAGAAGGCCCACAAGGACACACAGAAAGAGTTGGCTGCTTCTCAGGGTTTGATTGGATCCCTGGAGAGCAAAGTTGAGCAGCTGCGCACAAAAATGCGAGCCGCAAAGGAACAATTGAAAGAATGTCAGGCTGAGTTAAACGAGGCGCGCACTGCAGCATTGGGAAGTCGAGAAACTGTCCCAGTAAAGGATTCACGCAAGAGGGCAGCCAGGGAGATGAGCATGGATATCACCATTGGAACGCCCGATGGAATTGCGGGACGTGGAAAGCGACCTGGTGCGAATAGGGGTAGAATTGACCAGACAGTGTTGGGAGAAAAATCAACGTTTTCCATCACACCCTACCTGAATAAGACGATCAACATGGCCCCAGATACACCTGAAAGTGGACAATCGCTTGAAGATAACGCCGATAAAGCCGATAAAGTATCAAAGACAGAGATACCTACCGAGGAGGACCGGATTCCCGAAGAACAGGAGGAGGGTTCTGAGTCACCTATACAGCAAGTCAAACCCAAGCTCAAGGCAAAGAAGAAACTGGCCGACAAGTCCGGCGAAGAGAAGAATGTGCTAGGCGAAGCAAAGCCTGGTACCAAGAATAAGAAATCTGTAAATCAGAAGCTCAAGGAAAAGCGTACGTTAGAGAATGTCGCAGAGAAAGAGGAAGGAGACGAAAATGAGCAACCCAAGAAACCTGTAGCTCGGAAACTCAAGGCACAACGTATGCTAGAGCAAGTTGCAGAGGAAGAAGAAGAAGAAGAAGACGACGACGAGAATGAAAAGCGCAAGAAACCTTCAGCTCGGAAAATCAAGACACAACGTACGTTGTTGGAGAAAGTTGCAGAGGAAGAGGAAGCAGACGAAAATGAGCAGCCCAAGGAGCCAGAAGATGCTGAAGAGCGAGAAATTGCGAAGCCCGTCAAAGCCAAGACGAAGGCTATGGAGGAGTCGGAACAAAAGAAAAAGAAACGTAAAGTTCTTGCAGGTGGTAGCAAGACACTATTTGATGATGAGGATGGTGAAGCTCCCAAGAAGACAGCAAAGATTGCACTTGGTCCCGCGAGGTTACTGGGTAGGGGCGGTCTTGCAGGACCAAGGGGAGGGTTGAAAGGGGGTCTATCTGCGGCTGGTGGGTTTGGAGCATTCTCGCCATTGAAGAAGGACCGAAGAGGTGCTGGTGCAAGTTTCTTAGCATAAATCGTGGAGGATAATGGAACGATTGGGAGTTTAGGATAGGGAGAAGACAGGCTCACTTGGTGGCGGTGTTGTCTTTGTATATGTTGATAAGCAGAAATTCATGATTTATGTGCAAGTATTCAATTGACTTTCAGACTATATAACAGTTGCAAATGTACCTCGAAATCCGATTTCTCTTTGAATCATCCGTATACAAAATGCCTGACGATCAAGGGCTCACCGGGGGTAGATTACAGGATTAGGATCGATTCCCGGTGACCCCCCGTTTTGTTATAACTCCCGGTGAGCTTTTGGACCATATTTTATGCCCTCGTGAGATCACTTTTTTAAAGCATGAATAGAGAAGTATTTGAGCTGTCAAAACTGACAAATAAATAAAGAAGACTCAGGTCCAAGTATTGAAATCTATTGTAGCTTAAGCTCATACGTATTTTTTTGCAAAAATACAAAAAAAAAAAAAATTTTAATCCCAAATGTCAAATACGCGCGAATCTTCAGAAGCTTCCTTCCACATCCACGACACAATTTCCAGTCACCAGCTACCCCATGCCATCACATCGACTGGCGGCCACAGTCTTCGCTTCCAGACTCGGAGTACTCCCGCGACATCAATTATGCATTCGAGGACGGTCCAATTGTGAATCTGCGGGGTTGAGGCGGGGAGGAAATCCGAGGGTGAAATTTCAGAGCCGTGATGGTGGTGGCGGTGGTGGGGGGGTTGGTGCTGTACGCGCATCCTCGTCCTCGACGCGATGGACGACGAGACAGGGGAAGGATCATTATGCTCGGGAGGCCAAGGTGCAGGGGCTGAAGAGTCGTGCTGCGTTTAAGTTGCTTGAGGTAGGTGGTTGGCAAATGGGTGGTGGTGGTGTTGTGTGGAGGGGTTTTTTGTGTTGATGGGGTGCATGCAGATTGATGCCAAGTACAAGATTTTTAAGAAGGGGCAAACGGTTGTTGATTTGGTGAGTTGGGGATGTCGAATCCAATGTGTGGTTATAAGGATAATTTATTAAGGAATCATAGGGATATGCGCCGGGAAGTTGGTCTCAGGTTCGTCTATAGCTATTCTCTCTCTCTCTCTCTCTCTCTCTCTTCATCCCACCCGACCGCCAAACATAGCTCGCTCGCCCACTCACACAACCACCACCCACAGGTAGCAGTCGAGCGCACCAAGCCCTCCGGGCGAATCCTCGGCATCGACATCATCCCCGCGCAACCCCCCAAAGGCGTCTCCACCATCCAAGGCAACTTCCTCTCGCCGCTCGTCCAAGAATCCGTCAAGCAATTCCTGCTCGACCCCGACCGGGGCCGCCCGCGCAAAGCCCTCTTCGCCGCCACCGACGCCGCCGACATCGAGCCCGAACCAAGCTACATCGAACTCGAGCGCCACGCGGACGATGCGCCCGATGCCGATGCTCTGGGGAGGAAGGGGAGCCGCGCGCGCGAGGAGCAGGAGGCCGGCAAGATGGTCGACGTGGTGCTAAGTGATATGTGCGCACCCTGGGAGCAGATGTCGGGTTTTTGGAAGAGAAGTCTGAGTAACCCTTATAGGATGATGAACACGACCGGTATCAAGTTCTCGGATCATGCTGGTAGCATGGTATGTTTACATTTACATCTCTCCTGTAATTTGCTATTCTAATGTTGGTTTATAGGATCTTTGCGCCGCGGCTCTCAGATTTGCTTTCGATACGCTGAAACATGGGGGTCATTTTGTTTGTAAATTTTATCAGGGGGCTGAGGATAAACAGTTAGAGTTGCAGCTTAAAAAACTGTTTGGGGTGGTGCATAGAGAAAAGCCGGAGTCATCTAGAAGTGTAAGTGTGTCCAGGAAACCAACGAAGTAGAACGTGTGCTCATATTCAACAGGAATCGAAGGAAGCATACTTCGTAGCTCTTAGGCGGAAGAGGGGAGTAGACGGCGCAGCTTTAGGCTATGTCGACAATGTATGATTATGAATATGGAATGTATGATTATGAATGAAATGTAAGATAGCACGTTCAACTCGTATAAGCAAAGAGGATTGATTATAATCACGTAAATCATCAATGTGCAAGCGGGGATTTTAGGTAGGGTGAAAGCAGATAGTCTATGATTACTACTCCTATATGCATCGATACCATCATTTTCTTGTAGTATTCATATGCTAAAGACTGCACTGCTGACACAGCTCGCCTTAAACAGCTTGTTGACATCCCTCCATCCTTTCTCGAGGTATCTAGACCAGCAAAGCCAGAAGTTCGTAACGGCACTCCCCAAATTAGACCATTTAGACCTTGAAACCTCTGGACCTTCTGCGTCCACGAGCCTTCTCGAACTTGCGTCCCTTGGACTCGACGTATGGTTTCTGGTACAGAAATGTTAGTTTTGCCAAAGTGAGACCACTTTATGTTTCCTACCTTGTGCTTGTGTGGTCCGAAACCGAAATGCTTGAAAGCTTCTCTGGAGTTCTTTGGTCCTCTAAGGAGAACGGTGTTGCTTCCAGTTGGGGATCTGAGAGCCAATTGATCCAAAGTCAAGACCTCACCACCGGCAGCAAGAATGCGGGCACGGGCGGTAGCGGTGAAGCGGAGAGCAGCAACGCTGACCTTTGGGACGGTAAGGAGACGGTTGTCATCGGTGACAGTTCCAATGACGACAACAGTTCTCTTCTCCTCCTTGTCGGTTTGGGATGCGATTCTGGAGATGGAAACGGGAGGTCTGTTGATGCGGGACATAAAAAGTCTGCGGAGGACGACCTTGTTGAAGGAGGACTCGGTACGGCCTGAATGAAAAGAAGTCAGCGCATATTACTTGCTTCGGGATGAAAGAGATATCAACTTACGAGCCAAGAAGCGGTAGAGCTTTACCAACAACTTAAGGTAAACATTGTCACTCTTTGGCGTCTTACGGTGAGTGTTGCGCACGTGGTGGTTGTCAAGATCGATACCTAGTTAGAGAATCCCTCGTCAGCCTTTGATCAAGTATGCTCTTCACATCGGCCTTGCATAGACACAATGTTGCGCAGATAATTGAGATCTTCTACGATGTAATTGAGATTTCAGTCTTTCAACTTTCATCTCAATTCATCGTAAAGCCACTCAATTTCCACTTGCACACGATGGCTGGAATGGATTTTATGTATCACCTACCCATGATTGGCGATTTGGGGGGGTTTGTCGTCGAAGGTGTCGAGAGGTCGTTGAATAGATTCCAAGGAGAGGAAAATCAAATTGGAAGAGATTTGGGTAAGTCTAAAAGTGCGCGATATTCGCTTAAAATTTTCGATGGGGTATTTTTGTGGGCTGAGGCAGAAACGATTTTGTCAAGGGTGACCGCCCGGGAAGGCTGAAAGGCGGGAGGAGGGAGCAAGTATTGGATTACCAGTACCGGTATTGGAAGCTGGAGAGCCGAAGTATCGGAACTTCATCTGAAAATATAATAAATGTACTAGGTAGGTACTCGGACTCGTCAAACTGTTTAAAGGGAGTCGAGTGAATTTGATTCGCTATGTAACTATATAATAAATAATATTAAATCCAACTTTCAAAGGTATGAATTAAGAAGTCAGGTATAATAGTTTTCCTATACCGGCACTTCAATATATAGATTTACTACTTGGTATCTCCATCATACCATCAACTCCTCCAGAGTCTATACTGTATTACTGATAATAACCCATTGGATCAGTTTAATTTCATACGGAATGGCCCATGTACCATATTAATAATACTATGAAATTGGAACCCTTAAATTATAACATCCAGGTTTACTACAGTAGTAGCTATATTCACTACAATTTGCAACATTACACAGTATCATATCTCTACCACTGTGGAGATGCTGTCTATGTAGGTACCTAGTAGTTGTCGAATTACCTAGGTAACAGGTTGTCAATACGTAGGTACCTCCAGCTACTACTACTACTACTACTAGTGAGCTCAACTACTCTACATATTGGTTCATGACAAGCAGTGCCTAGGTAGATCTTTTGATTGATATGCCGTTAATACGGAAAAGTACGGGAACTAGAGACGTTCCAGGTTGACATCACATCCACCCGTGGACATCTTGAGTCTTGACTCCTTCAATTATGGGGTATTATACTTCCGTGCACCATACTACTTTTATGTAGTACGGAAGATCTCCAAAGGGTTGCTGCTGCTGTTGCTAAAACTCATGAAGATGTGTGAAGTTGTAAGAAATAGATGAAGTTGAATAAATGTACATACTATGTATTTCTATATATATATATATATATATATATATATACATATATATGTATACAATGAAAGTATCTACCTACCTACTCACATCATTTCCATACCTGGTAATTAAAATGACTAAGATGGAACTTTTAGTCATGTGTAACCCTTTATATCTATATTTGTAGTGTAAAGTTTTTTCCCCTTGACTTGACTGGCTGAGCTCGACAATCTCCAAAAAGTTCCCTATCAATCAAATCCATCCTCGAAATGTCGAAAATCCTGTTACCCTTCAATAATAAAAACATAGACCTCCAGCTATGAATTATCCTAGACTTCTTTGATTTTCTTGTCTTTTCAATTCACCACGTTGATTAAGTTGCCGACCATCATTCCCATTGATTCACTCAACTCTTTCCAACATCATTGATTCAAACTAATAAATTGATAATTCAGTGGCAACCGACTGCACTACTAGGTACTTGATTTCCCACTCAAGACTCAAGCTTGTCGGTTTATTAGAGAAGCCAACCCACTATACCAGTCAGCCTCACAACCCCCCAGATATCATATCTACCCGATTGTACCTGTACCAAAATATTCAGCAATTGATTGTCGATTTCTTATTTCTTTCTCAAAAGTCTAAGATTTTCATATATTCTGCCAATATCGAAACCACCCTTTATTCTCAAAACTTTGTCTTCCAAGTTCGCATGCGCGGTGGATTCAAGGTGTGCGTTGAGCTTTCAGGCCGTTCTGGGTGTATAGCTTATAGCTACCCTTCCTAGAAATGTCTGCCGTATGTTATATCCTCTCATTCTTGCTCGTTACTGGGTATAATTGCTAATATTTTGTGTTTGATCTAGTCTAGGAATGATGTTCTCACGCCCAAATATGGCCCCAAAGTTCTCCAAATCAGAGAGCTGATCTCACAGCCCGTGGTAGCGGCATTTTGCGCCGGTGGAATGGCAGGTGCTGTGTCTAGAACAGTGGTTTCGCCTCTGGAACGACTCAAGATTCTCTTTCAAATACAAAGTGTAGGACGAGAAGAGTACAAGATGTCTGTAGGCAAGGGGCTTATGAAAATGTGGAAGGAGGAAGGTTGGCGCGGACTCATGAGGGGTAATGGCACCAATTGCATTCGAATTGTTCCGTATTCCGCTGTTCAATTTGGAAGTTATAATTTTTACAAAAAGGTAAGATACTGAGGAATGCTTGGTTTTTTACTACTTCTCGAGAAAATATGACTCTCTAGGTGATTTGAACTTGGTAGAGATATTTTGAAAAGCAATTGCTGATTGACTATGGTTCTTTAGTTCTTCGAAACCTCTCCAGGCGCAGATTTGAGTTCCTTCAGACGCCTCATTTGCGGTGGAGCTGCTGGAATTACCTCCGTATTCTTTACGTATCCTTTAGACATTGTTCGCACCAGATTATCCATTCAGTCTGCGTCATTTGCTGCTTTGGGACAGCATGGTACTAAGCTGCCAGGCATGTTTGCTACGTTGAAGACAATGTATAAGACAGAAGGAGGCATTCTTGCATTATATAGAGGCATCATACCCACTGTCGCTGGAGTTGCACCCTACGTAAGTGTGACCCTCCTGGCTATTGGTTAATTTGAGTTGCGGTGCTGACCGAAGAAAAAAGGTTGGTCTCAACTTCATGACTTATGAGCTTGTAAGAAAGCATTTCACTCCAGAGGGAGACAAAAATCCCAGTGCGGGACGAAAGCTAGCAGCTGGAGCTATATCCGGCGCAGTAGCACAAACATGCACATATCCATTGTAAGCAGTTTTACCAATGCCTCTTGAACTCAGGCCTAATTTTATTTAGTGATGTTCTTCGACGTCGTTTCCAGATTAACACGATGTCTGGTATGGGATACGAGTACAAATCAATTTTCGATGCTGTCCGAAGTATTGTTGCACAAGAAGGTGTCGCCGGCATGTATAAGGGAATTGTACCGAATTTGCTCAAGGTAGCTCCGAGTATGGCGAGTAGTTGGCTCAGTTACGAGATGACTAGAGATTTCCTTCTGACATTGAGAGCCGATGAGGCCGATTTGTGAGCTTTGGGATAGCCGTCTGGTGACTCTCAATACTAGGGGCTGTTTTGGACGGGCGCATTAAAGGTCAAGGCTTTGTATATGAAGACGGCGTAGACCTGGTGGATGGATTGCATTTGGTTAGGCATCTGGGTAGGCATATGGGAGCGGGCGTTATTTTGTAAAAAAAAAAGACACAGACAAGATTCTCAAGACCGGGTCCTATTAATTACAAATAATAGGAGATTAGATGTGCTAGGGAACTGGAGCGGATATATACGATGATAATGGAAAAATTCGAAGGTGTCCACGGGTATGAACATAAAAGGTGTTTGCGGCAGATAGTTTGATGGGCTTCTAGATCTATCAACCTAATTGGGAGGAGACAACTTTCAAGATGCCTAGGTATTGTTCGAATTTTGAAAATATAGGTATCGATTCAAAAGTGGTTAATAGTTTTAAATATTACAACAGCAGCTGTGAAAGTTGAGAATAGAATGAATGGTTTGACTGTAGGAAATACTGAGGTTTTGAGTTTCCTAATATATCATCCACAAGGGGAACCTTGGAACCCTATTGTGTTACCTTGACTATATTTTATTTCGTATGTATTTTTTTTTAGAAACTACCTACTCTATGCTTTAGCAAAGCTACAGGAAGTAGATCATGGTCTTGTCTTGTCATGTCATGTGTTTAGACTTTTCGGCCTTAATACTAAGGCAACAGCGCTTTTTATTTCAAAGAACTTTAATTGCCTTTCGCAGCTTGAACTTGTCTCCAAAGCTTGATTTCATTTCCTTACAACCAAACCTATCTTATAATCTTCCATCCACCTCACTTAATTCCCATCAAGACTTATAACTTTTACCTCATTGTCTCCCACCGGATATCATAACAGATATCGGTCAACACTTTGAGTAGCAAAGAAATCATATTTGATTGGCCTTCTCGTTGACAAAATGTCTCGTGGTGGTACAACACTCTATGTCACCGTATGCGCTCCACCTCCACAACCTTCACTTCCACTCCCACTCCCACGCCTGCTCCAACGTCCAGATATCTTATATAGATGCTTCAAAGATATATACTAATATTCTTCCTATAGGGCTTTGGAGCTGGAATCCGTGCTCGCGATCTTGCCTACGAATTCGAACGGTATGTCAGCCAAAAATCGATATCTCGATGATCATCTTTAATTACGATGATCTATTTCCCCATCCTCGTCCATCCTCGTCCTTTATCCTTCGAGACTTCGCTGTCAATTCCGTCGCATATACTCTCTATCCCCTCTCCCCAAGTCCTCCACGTTCGATCGAGCGGTCGCACAACGATACGGATACTATATATTGCCACATTTGTCTCGCGAGAAAAGTTCGAATTGCGGCGGATCGATTACAATTTACCATACATATCTTATATATCTCTTACTTTCATCCATATATCTGTCCAATGTCTCCCTGTTCGATGGTACATTGAGTCTAACCATATCCCCGTAGCTATGGCCGTTTGGTCCGCTGTGATATCCCAGCTCCTCGAACCGCCGCATCTCGTCTGTAAGTTAAACACCACATTCCTTTGGCAACCACTCTAATTAGTTGACACATTAAGTAGGTTTGCATTCGTTGAGTATGAGTCTCGTCGCGACGCCGATGACGCCTACCATGAAATGCACAACAAGCGTCTTGGTCGGGATGACTTATTGAAGATTGAAGTACGTCTTCATGACATCACCTACATACCTCGAATGCTAATTTATGAACTAGTGGGCCCGCACACCTCCCTCGGCTTCTTGGCGATTCGATACCGGTGAGGACCGTCCAGCCCGTCGTGATGGAGGCAGAGATAGCGGTAGAGAGCGTGGTGGAGCTAGCCGCCGTTCTCCTCGCCGTCGCTCAAACTCTCCCCGACGTGGCCGTGGCGACTACTCTCCCCGTAAGGATGACCGAGACCGCCGAGACCGTGATTACGACAGACGAGATCGTGACCGAGCCGATCGCTCACGTAGCCCCGACGATAGGTAAGCAACCTTGCAGAAGTTAAAACCGGACACAGGCTTACGCTTCATGTATAGGGATCGTGAGATTAAGGATGAACGTGATGAAGTCCGAGAACCTGGTGCCAATGGAGATGACAGGAAAGGTGAATTTACACTTCCACTACGACTTCTACCGGATAAACCATTCTAATTCGTCTTGATACCCATCAGTTACCATGGATTCTCCTCCACCAGCGCATGATGAACTGGACACCGCCGAGTAAACAGGTCTTTCCCCGGTTGAGGCTCTTGCACGGCTGGAAAAAGTTTATTGTGTCTCTTGGCTGCTGATATTCCCTTCTTTGCCTGAATTTACCATTTGTGTTTCTAGATTCGATTCCCCGAGACCTTCCGACTCGAGCCAGGATTTGGACTGGCAACACCAGCGGATCCCGAACCCCTTATTTAGGTCAGCAGCATATGATTGTGGTCGTAGTTTTTCACGGGTAGTTATTAGGTTTTAAAAATTCTAAATTGAGCACATAATTATTCCATCTCGTCCTTGTGCGAAACGAGGTGACAATGTTGTGGCTTTGTCTTCTTGAGCCAATATCCTTCTAAGATGCACTCTTTTAATCCATCTTGTAGCTGACTGAAGCAAACATTGCTACTTTGATGCAACAGGCAAGAGCTGAACAATTTCAAATGGCCTAATTGGATATCAACGAACAAAGATGGTCCTCACTATGTGGGCGACAATATCCAAAGCCCGCTTTCCATCTTCTCATCAAAACATAAATTAACCGATCCTAAAGCGAAGTAGATCCATATAATATCATTGCATCACATCGTTCTATGCGTTACCGCCAGCATCCCCCATTGATCTCTCTATGCTCTACCTATTACCCTCTATACGCCCGCCACCCAGTCCGTCAGGATATAATCCCATTCCTATCTCGTCCCATCTTGAAAAGGGTTTTCTCGTAATAGTATAGTACATGATATAGTAACTGTAACTCCAAAAATGCTCCCTTTCTTAACCTTGCGCCTAGTTAGATGTTTTGTTTTTATGTCACCTCCCCCCCTCCCCCTTCCCCCGCCTTCTCACCAAATTAATCTTCCTTTCATCGTTGAGATGAGATAAGGTGGAATGCGTGTATTTTATTCTTTCACTCAATCCTTTTTTTTTGGTTCCTTGGGAATTTCTATTTCTGACTTTTCTTCTTACCACTACCGTTGCTGGTCTGGTTTAGACGAGCGACCTTTCGATGGCGAGAGAGGAGTTGTCCGATGAGGAAATGGGATACGTCTTCATCAGCCCTGTTTTTTTTATCGTTAATTAGGATGCCGTTCATTGAGAATCACATTATAGGGGTAAGATAGGATGAAGTCGGCGACTTACCAGTATGAAAGATGGCTTGCAATGGTGTTGATTGGGTTGAAATCAAGTACGCTCCTACCATATCAAATTAGCCTTGCTTTCCTAATGAAACCTCCAGAAATGTGGAAGAACTTTACTCTTGAATGCTAAAATCCACCCGTCCATTTTGATTCAACGCCCGAACCTTCATCTCTTCCCTCCTCAATTTCTTCGCTTTCTCTTCCACCTCCGCCCGATCCGACTCAGGCATATCATTCCTCCTCCTCTTTTGAAACCCAGCATACAAAGTCTCAATCTCATCATCAATCAAAGTAGGTGCCGTAACGGACCCATCTCTATCTGCCGCTGCCGTATCTTCAGCAAGTTGTCTCATCTTCTCGCTTGTATTCTCCCTTTGAAGCGTAGGATGATCGGGGATAACGTCTGCTGCTGTATTGGTGCCTGCGCCGGCGGATTGTCCTTTGATAGTTGATGAATTCGATGCTTGCATTCTTTCAACGTCTTCGCCTGTAAGTCCGAGACTGCGGTTGAGGAGACTGCTTGCAATGCCAGAACTTAAACTAGACCATAATCCACTAACGCTTTGTCCTACTTTTGCACCGATACCTGTGATTCCTTGGTTCATATTTGCACCGAAAATACCTTTCTTAGTGTAAGGTAGTAGCTGAGGTTTCATGGATGACATTGCAGGGGCAATTAGAGGCTCGAGCCTATAGCCAATCGGATCCGTTGGGTGAAAGATGTTGTATAACTGAGCGCATTTGGGACTGGAAATCGAATATGGCAATCCTGTCGTACTGGATATATTTTCGCCAGATGAGAAGCCTGCACCGGACCCAGGTGCAAGAAAAGGATCTTGCATCGAATCTATATCCATCGGGCTCTCAGACTGAAGAGACTCCGCACGGTTTCTGGCAGCAATAGTTCTTCCTTTCAACATCTGGAACAATCCGATAGGACTTCCTAGGCAATAGAAGTCCTCCACATCGAAGTCAAATTCCAGACTCTTACCATGTGACTTTGCAGATGGGGCAGAACGATTCTTATGGTGCGAAGAGCTCGCACTGTGGCTTTTAGTTTCTCTTTGACGACAAAGAATATCGAACAAAATTGCGGATCCTAAAGAGTGTCCTACCAAACTAACTTTTCCCGCAAACTCAGGATTGCGTTCTCGAAAAAGATTGTAGATTCGATTTGCCTCAGTAAGAACAATGTTGCTGATATGTTCTCTGTAGGCACTCTGATATAACAAAATATCAAGAGCCAGATCAGTGATGAGGGAGCGAACAAACGGGACGCCCTCCACTGTAATATCATCAAGACTTGGATATTCTTCTTCTTCACCAAAGGCGTCACCAAGATCATGCTCCTTACGATTTTGCCTGACGCCTTTGCGAGGAAAATCAAGCAAGTGACGCCAGCAGACAGGAAGAACCTGGATACGACAATTCTTAGGAAGTTTGTCAATATCCGCATTTAGAGCCTGTAAATCGGCAGAATTTTCGTAGACGCTCTTGAGCGTTTGACGGAGAACATTTACGTCATGGACGAAATTAACACTTTCAGTTCTGTTGCAAGTTAACATACAATTCAACGATTGCTCCCTTAACGCACCAAAAGATTTGTAGACAATCTAAAAAATTAAGAAATAGAAATCAATACGCAAATCGTTTCAATTGGTTTCGCATCATTATTTCATCTTCAGGAGCGAACCCCTTTCAGCAAATATAGAGATAAACTCTTGTGGCATCATAGACCATCGAAGATATTGTGCCATTTGTGAAATAGTGTGCAAGACGACTTGAGAACCGAACTCGAGAAATGCAGAAAGTTTGAGACTGCCCTTTTGAGTGACAAACATCAAAAATAAGAAACCAACTACATACCTCATGCCTAAGCGTTGACCAATACCATGAGTGACGAGTATCAAATGCTCAATTTCACGCCCTTGATTCTCGTCATCTCGATCATTATAATCGTTCTGGATCTCCTTCTCATCACGTTTCCTCACGGCTTCAGCCTCTGCATCCGGGTCTATAGAAGTTAGTTTATTGTAAGCCGCCTCCCGAAGCTCGCTAGTCTTATCTTCTGGAGGAGCATCGGAGTGACTGGTACTAGGAGGAGCAGATCGTCGTTTCAGCAGCTTTTGCTGGCGGTCGTCAAGCTGGAGATACTCTGGAGTAGTTGAGGCAGCAGTTGCGGCACTAGTGGGAGTTTTTGGTCCCTTGTCTTTGTCTGCGGCTGTTGTGTCTTTCGTTTTCCCTGGCTCCGAATACCCACGAACGATCTTAACACCCCCAAGATAGCCACCGCCAGCAAATTTTTGATACACGGTACTACTGACCCGAGACATGATATTATCATTTGAAATCCAGGCCACATGATCATCCTGATAGGTGACAATAGAGTTCATGTATGTACCGAATAAACGATGAGTTTGCGGCTGGTGGGGAGGCGGCGATTCTTTTGGCGGATTGCTATCTTCAGAAGCTTGCTGGGCTATTCTCAAGTTCTCTTCTGAGCCTTTTGGGGTCACGGAGGTAGACCCACTACGGTTCCTACTCCCAAATGCACCGCTGCGCGCTAACGATCTGGGTTCTTCCCCTGGTTTGATAGACGATGGCCGAGTAGTACTTTTTTCCGGAGGTTTAGGATAACGAAAAGGCTTAACTTTCAAATAGCCTTCCTCTAGTTGAGTTGCCAGATTTTCCTCGCAGGGCTTGAGAACCGAGCCCTCTTGGTAGAACCAGCTGCCTCTGCGAACATCGTATATTGGACCGAGCCAATATACCGGCGAGAGCTCTCTCTTCTCAATATCGACATCGAATAAGAAGTCCTCGTGCACCGGAACCTTTATACCCCTGTCTGCCTCCTCGTTATGCCCAGCTTCATTGATACTGGTATTTCGTTTCTCGCCCGCACTTCCCGACGTCTGCTCCCAATTACCACTTTGGGCCCTTTGGCGTGGATCTCTACCATTATCATAGTCCTCGACGAGCTTTTGGTACGAAGCTTCTATTGCGCGAGAATCGTGTTCGGAGAACGTAATGAACTTCTTAGGAGGGGCTGCAGGTTTGGTTTCTTCCTGATTGGTCTTGAGAAGCTTGGGTTTCCTTTTGGGAATCTATACTTGTAAGCTTGAAATTGAATGTCATAGAGAGATACCTACATCGACGGCATGATACCATCTTGGGTTTAGTGGAGGGCAATCGAGAGGGTAGTTCTTAGTGCTCCATCCATGCCAATGATTCGTACTGTGATCTCCACCATGTTGATTCTTTAAGCCTGAGCCTTCTCCAGAAAAGGTTGGTGTTGTTGCTTTGGGTGTAGATGCCCGCGAACCTCCCCATGGTGAGATCGATTCGACCGCCGCAGATAAATATGATCTCTCTAAGGGTTTTGGCTTGTTTCCCGGTGCGGACTCCATTTTCTTGTCATTGGCTCGCCGAAGGGCGTCAATCACGCCTGAGGATTTGATCCAGTTGAACGGAAAGTACGAAATTCGAAGTCGATGGATCTTAGGAAGGTGCTTGGGTAGTATTCTAACTTGGTGGAAGAGGTCGTTCATGCAGCAAGGCAAAGTGAGAGATATGGTTTGAAAGGTTGATATTTATGCCGTAATTGCCGATCCGAATATATTAAATACTCAAGTAGAAATGAGGCTAGGTATTCCTACATTATATTATTGATGTCGCTCGGGCCTTGATATAGATATCTATGTATAAACTGTCCTTTCAATATCCCGCAGGTCAATCTCGTATGGTTGATAAAGCATGTTATCGCTCGTTGTGAAGCAAGCGATAATTGAAGGAAATGTAAACACCTACCTAGGTATTATGACGATAGCTTTCGGCTTGAGCCGGTATTATGTAAAGGCTAGGTTATTTGAACCTTCATATACCCCGCTATACCTAGACAATCTGATTAACAGTACATTGACATTATTGAATTCAAATTTGGACTGTGAGGCTATCTCATCTAATATTAATTGATGAGATATTGAGGTAATCTAATTGAGTTGAGAAACTTTGTTCTCTCGTTCATTGCTCCGTAAGCTTCGTCGATAGGATTTCATTGTTAGCTCCCCTTAATTTCTAAACGCTTGATATTCATAAATACGCTGGATGCTACGGAGTAGTTTTAATAAGATGTACATCATAATCATGATCCACTGCTGAACCAAAGCCTTCTAAACGCCGTGATATCAAAGTCAAGTGATGCTCCAAAACGCCCGCTAATGACCCCTATGCCAACTAATCTAAAACTTACAAAAGCTAATGAAGTATCTAAATGACCAAATAAAGGCTACACAGAAGACTTGGTCCTGTGAAAATACCTATCCAGAAGAGCACATTACCCAAAGTTTTCCTCGCTTTCATCCACTTCGTTTGACACATCATGGTCAGTGGAATCTGGCACATTTGCAGAAACAGTAGATATCCGCGCAACTTCTTGAAGATACACCACATGACAAGCTCGTGTACACAAGCGCTCAGGAAGAAAGTGATGAGGGTGGCGATATTTTTGTTAACTCGCAGGCTAGAGATTGAGGAGTGGTAAACATGTCGAAGGAGGAAATTGTGAACTGGTCGGTTCCAATCGCGTGCAAATTGATCCCAAGAAACAGAATTCCACCAAGCCTCGTAGAAGCCCCGATCGGCGTAGCAGGTCAACTCTGCGAGGAGATTGAGAATGCATTCCCAAATCACATACCACGTCTGACCGAAAGTTAGCGGAATCCAAAGAATTTTAACTGAATACTAGCTTACCAAGATGTATTCAGTAAGGAACGGGAAAGCTAAATCGCTGATTATACCCGGAAAATACCAAAGACGTTCAGGGAGTGTCATGCCAGCTTCCTTCATCTCTATCGTTTGAACCACGATCGGGTAAATATAAGTTTGCGAAACAAGATTCATGACAATCAAGAGACCCGCCGTTGCGATTGTTTTCTCGGCTACATTATACCAGTCG
Organism: Myriosclerotinia duriaeana; assembly: GCA_002162615.1. Taxonomy (NCBI): domain Eukaryota; kingdom Fungi; phylum Ascomycota; class Leotiomycetes; order Helotiales; family Sclerotiniaceae; genus Myriosclerotinia; species Myriosclerotinia duriaeana. The sequence goes on from NGKI01000004.1 coordinate 290,078, forward strand.
ACGTTATCGGATCGAGGATATTCCAACTCATAAACCAGAGTTGGGAGAACGATGTACTCGTAATGGTTGGTTAAAGTTAGGTTATTTGGGTATGAGTTTCCGGTCGTTGTACATTTCCCTTCGAGTTCTTTTCCTAAGAAATCGATTTCCCATTTAAGAATTCGCGCAAATGTCTGAATCTGATCAACATCAAGCGGCTCACCAGAATCGATTGCAGCTGCTACTTGGTCAGTAGTAGATTCGACAATTGAATGTCTTCGCTCGGATATTCTTTGAAGAACGTCGCCAGAAGTCGGTCTGGCGTCTAGATATGAGGTAGACAATGAAGCTGCGGCTGGTGTGGTCGCGGAAGGGGTTTGAACTGGCGAAATGTTCTCAAGTTGTTTTAATTTACGCTGAAGCTTAGAACGAGTCTTATACTCCTCAGATAGATGGCCATTGTAAAAAGCATAAGAGTGTTGTTTCATTAACATGACAATTCCATGAAGGACGAAAAAGACCTGCCCGAAGAGATGTTGTAAGCGAAAATATTAAAAGGGGAAGTCGAGAGGAGCAAAGTTATTGGCCACTTACTGTGTGTGTCCATGGCCACTCACGGAACAGTGTCCAGCTTATCACTAGAGCAATGTATAATAGTTCCCATGCCTATAACGAAATCATGTTTAATAAGGGGTGCTTGTCATCTAGATTAGTCGGAAAGTAGACTTACACTTTGAATAATCCAACCTTCTCTATTCCAGCTAATATATCCTCGACGTATAAACTTTTGTAGAACTAGCCCAAACCCTGTAGAAGCACACATTACACCATCGGACAGACCAAGAACTACGACGTCCCGGTGGAACATCATTTCCATGATTTCATTAGTTCCAAGTATATTTCCATGCTTGCGCCAATTCGCGACGGCAAGTTGTAGTACGAAAACGACGAACGCAAGCCAGCCCAGAGTAAAGAATCCATGAAAGGGCGATTCGGAAACGATATTATTGTGTCGATCAAAAGCAGTAAACTTTTTAGTGAAGACCACTATTCGCGTGGATTAGCAAAATTACATTGAGATACCTAGTAACCATTCTCGGAGATGCACTAGAACATCAATTTGTCCGAATCGCATTCAGAAATCACAAAATGCCTGGTTTGAGCTGCTTCGACAGCCAAGTAAAAATGTAGGGTTCGTTGCTTCAATATATTTGGTTTTGGGAAAGACTCACGGTCACTGAACTTCGTCCGTTTCTTTGGGCCACCTGGAGTGTTGTCTTGAGAATAATGTGCGACAGTGCCCTTTAGAAGATCTCGCAGATCATCATCATCTGCTTCGAAACTATAATGGCCCTTCTTCCGAAGCTTGCTGAGAGTTACCGGAATGCTCTTGCGCCTTGTTACGCCCTGCCGTGTCTGGGAAGATGGAATCTTCAGTTCTGCATACACTGTTTGTGGAATGGGATCCGTCGATTCAGTATCGGTATCGAGACCTCCACCCTTTCCTCCTGTAATAATCGACATCGGATCCGGTTTTAAGGTATCGTAATCTTCCAAACTATCACTCTCCGATACATCCGAATAATCCCGTCTATTCCTAGCAACCGTTTCTAACGCTATTTTCAAAGATTGTGAATATTTAGGGCGAGTCGGAGGCTTTTGTGTATGGTTTGAGTTAGAGTTATTGACGCCATTTTCCTTCAGCTGTCCATCTAATGGATGTTGAGTTGGGTGTGCTGACTCGGAGGCAGGAGCTGTTGCCATGAAAGGAGTCGCAGTCGCAGTCGCAGATGCCGTTCGAGCCATCTTGTGCCGCTATATTGAGAGAGACCCAAGACTTGTGAAGCTTATCGAAGACGCAAGTGTAACAAGATTCACTTCTAGGATGATGTTATCCTGGAACTTCTTAGGAGCTTGTTGTGGGCAATACCGTTTCCAAACAATTACTTGTTGGTCGTGCCTCACAAGCCGGTATAGATCAAATGCCTCAATCTCAATGGTCTATCGATTACACAGATCCGTCTAATACTTTAATGTTGCGAAGTATGTCGGATCCGAGGGGCTGAAAGGCTATTATGCTACGTCGAGACGAAAATGTAATGAGGCTGAACATGTACTGAACGATTAAAATGCCGGTGGTGGTCGGTTCTATCTATGCAGGTACAGAATTGAAATCCTGATGAGAAATCAAAGGAGATAATATGTTTTGAGTGTGATTTTGAAAGAAGCTTTATTGGATCGGTGCCTTCGAAACAACAGCTTTGTAAATATGTAAATATTAGATATACAAAGTGAAATATAAAAAAAGATATGGAATCTTCGGAAAAAAAGAACAACGGAAGTATCTCAGATACCTACCTACCTGTCTAATTATATTCTGTACCACCATCATATCATGTAAGAGAGAATAATTTTCGATCTCTCGCACTCTTTCTTAAGTCTCCGAAACTGTACCTATGACCGATGATTGTCTCTCACCCTGAGATGGATGTCTCTACTAACGGATACTGCTTTGCCGTCCTTCCCCTAGCATTATTACTGTTGGGAATTGAGGGGCATGATGACCGGAAGCTTGGCATACACAACACGCACATCAAGAAGACCGAGGCGTGCGAGGACCATTGTCAAGTGAACATAATTGTAATAGCTTCTTTTACTTCAAAGTTCTCCCATTATGTGAAATCGAGTCAGACAGAAAGGTTGAGATCGTCAGTTTGTCAAGTGATGTGATGTTCAATTAGGGATTAGAAAGAAACTTAGAAGCATTTAAGGGATCTTCGGAGGGGCCTAGCTGCACATGTGGAGTTACCAAATGACGTAGATTCACGGAGTTCCAACCTTAGATTTTGTACCGATTGCCCGACAGCGTGCCCCGTTGGGATTCGTTCCACTACCGACATGTTTCCTCCGGGCCCCCCGGGACTCTTTCAGCCCTGTCTAGGACTCACCCCCTGAGTCCCCTCAACAATGTTGCATTATTGTCATATAGCACAGCTAGCTAGCTAGTAGTGAAAACCAATTCTAGACGTTATAGAATGAAGTTCCCTGCATCTATATCTTCAATTGCAGACATCGTCCCTTTTTCTTCTTTATTTACATCAAAAAAATCTATCAAGGCAAGTTGGCTGACAATAATTCTGTTAGGAGAACATTGCCTGTACTTCTCGCCAAATCGCTTGCCAATCGTCCCTCAGCATCCCGAAGATTCCGGATATCTTCCCCATCGGCAGTTTCACGTCCCACTCCCATTGTCCCTGCCATCTGAGTTATTTGTTCCGGGAAGATGTTTGTTGGAAGTCTTGAAGCGAGCCACAACAACAGCCAGATGACCTCCTCCTGTCCCTTCTCAACAGCCACGTGCAAACCACTTTTCATTCCGTCTAAAGGATCCTGATAACGGAGAATTGGCTTTGCCGATAATCCTTCTCCATCCTCATCATCATCTACTGCGCTGAGTAGGTCGTTGACTCCCATGACATCACCTTCGGCGCACATGGTCATGAATGCTCGAGCGGGACGTGCCTCTGGGTGTTCATCGAGATAGGCTTCTTCAGTGATAAGAGGGAGGATGTCAAGGTCTTCTTGAACTCCTCCTTCATTGTGGTATCTCGTGGGAATTCGTGTTCCGGACACAGAGGTTGAAGATGAGGCCCCCGAAGATGCAATTGACTTATCACACGACGGACAATTGAATGTATTCACAATTTGGGGAGATTCATCCAAAAGACATTGCCTATATCTTCATTAGTAAGTCTCATCCATTCTTCACTAACAAAATTTGTGAAAAGGTCTGGTTGCTAAACTTCACATGCTCTATATCGAATCATAGAACCAAATGTGAAAATGAGAGATCGTCTCTATAAGATCAACTGCTAATTCAAGCAAAATTTGCATCGGCCAGATGGTATGATAATCGCGAACAAATCTCTCGAGGGGACATAGATTTGTATGCATATTGATTCATTTGATATGACTGCATCTAATGATGGATTTGAGCCCCCTGAAGAACTATCTTCAAGCTAGCTTCCATACAGCCAATTTTTTCGTCATAAACTTCCACTTTTGAGCATTCGAGAATCAAGAACTACTGTAAAAAGCAACTGGAAAAGAACTTCTGAAAATAATGAAAAGAAATTCTTTCTTACCAATGCATATGGCACCCGCAAATTAATTGAAGGTCATCTGGAACGCTTCCTAATGAAGAGCTTCCACCCTCGAACTCGTCCAACTCATCTGGGTCGAGCTGAACTGTCAAACTTTCCGAGCATAGTTTACAGGTATTCATTTTCGTATAAAGTATGAGAAAACAATCAACCTGTTATTTTCTTTTTGATAAGTTATTGTGTGGTTGTGTTTTGAGGAAAAGTCTTGTTAGACGGAGTTGTAGATTCATTCCAATAGCGCGGGTAAAAAAAAAGTCACATCTAAAATTTTCTTCTCGTCTAAACTTTTCTATTCGATTTTATAGTCTTCTATATTGACCCGTAACACCACACAATATCATGTAATGAGCGGGAATCTAAAGTCAAATAACAAGAAGACCAATTCTCTTTTCGCCATTCGAATGAGACTGAACATGCATAGTGTTTGTATCCCATGCCAGACTCCAACAAGATGGCGGTGTTGATATTCTATACCGAGAAACCTCTATCTATGTCTACCATCCGCAGTTTCTACATTGCCTTTCCTTTCCATCTGTCTATTCTCCTTACTTGGTCTGTATGTATTTTGTATGTGACGCCGTTGCTACCATAGGTCCCGGTTCGCCATCAACCAGCTTACTGATTCGAATGGTGGTAAAAGCAATTGATCTCCCAACATTTGACGCAGTTGCTTCAATATTCAAGACATCCCCTACATGAGCAGTTCCAATATAACTGATGTGAATATCTATGCTTGCGCCAGACTTTTCCAAACCATGCGAAGCAATAGCAAGACCTCCAGACCAGTCGACCAAACTTGCACTCACTGCGCCGTGTATAGTACCTCGAGAATTGACATGATTGCTTCCCACAGTCAAGCGCGATACAACCAGACCTTTTGTAGCCGATACAATCTCAACATCTGCGAGAAGAAAGTCGTAGATGGGACTGTTGCCCTTCATATTATCCCATACTTTCTTGACGTGGATTAATTCTTCCGTTGGGTTCTCCATTGCGATGCGATTCAATACCTATATTCAGTTGCCTAGAAATGCGGCAAAAGGTAGTCGTCAGCAATGGCGAAAGTGTACGTATGCGCAACAAAGCACAACCTTGGAAGTCTATACCGTGAATGAAGGGAATGCTGTTCGTTCGTACCTAGGATAGATTACCTTCTTTGAAGCGCACGTCTTCAAAGTTCAATCTTAGAGCCTTGCTCCCTTGGGCCTCTACCAAAGAATATCAAGGAAGTGAAGAGAACCTGATGAACCTGATGAACCTGATTACCCTTGAAACACAAAACGGACGGTACCTAATCATTTATCAGCTGGGAATTCCGAAATTGAGACAATCGGGATACACGGCCGCCGCCCAGAAACGTCAGCGGGGTTTGGGCTGTGCATCGCATCATTATCAAGTAGGTACATTTCACACATTGTTGCATTGAGGCATAATCTAAAAGGAACCTTGAAAGAATCCAACTTCTTCCTCATATTTTCTCTTCCTCTTCTTCTTCTTCTTCTTCTTCCTCCTCTACCCAATTTTGACAAAGAACATTTGTTCTCTTAACATTTCTCTCGATTGTTACGTGTTTTGCACATCTTGCGCCGGCATCCTTATTTATAGCGACAATAACTGGGAGGAGTATCCACAGCTACCTAATACCGATAGGTACCTCAACCTGCCTCCCCAATTATAGAACCAACAATTCAATTCTTCCCGGCTGTGAAAGTCAAGAGTAGAATAACAATTCGCAAAGATGAATATCATCAAGCTGCAGAGGTATGTAATTATTCTAGTAGAGCTATCAATCAGTCCGGGCCACCTTTGTCTAACCTTGTTTGCTTTATAGGAAGTATCCTCAATTCCAACAGGATGAGATCTTCGGTCTTCAAGATGCGTTCCGTAAGCTCGACGTCGATGATAAGGGGTACATTGATGAGGCCACTGCTATTAAAGCTACACAAGGGAGTGAAAGACAACCATATGATGTTGTAAGGCAGGCTTTGAAAGAGGTCGATCTTGACTCATCTCGAAGAGTTGAGCTAGAAGATTACGTAGGGGTAAGTTTGGGCAAACATCCATTTGGCATATTAAAAAAGCTCGACTAATCATCCTCAAGCTTATCTCAAAGCTACGAGACTCGTCGCCGGCACAACAGCGCATGTCAACCGGTCCACAAAGTCCTGCTCGTGGAGGAATAGTATCTCAACAAACCGGAGGAGCGGGAAGCGGCCATGCTTCAAAGGGAAGTGTTAGTGGACGTATTCAAGTCCAAGGATCTTCATCGAACGTTACTCATACCATCAACGAAGATGAGCGAACAGAATTTACCCGTCATATCAACGCAGTCTTAGCAGGCGATGCAGATATTGGCTCGCGCTTGCCTTTCCCCACCGATACCTTCGAGATGTTCGACGAGTGCAAGGATGGTCTCGTATTAGCAAAGTTGATCAACGACAGTGTACCAGATACTATCGATGAGCGTGTGCTAAATCGCCCCGGAAAGAAGATCAAGGCCCTCAACGCATTCCATATGACCGAGAACAATAACATTGTCATTGAGTCTGCGAAGGGTATTGGTTGTTCGGTAGTCAACATTGGCAGTGGGGACATTATCGAAGTCCGGGAGCATTTGATTTTGGGTCTGATTTGGCAGGTTATCCGAAGAGGTCTGCTGAACAAGATTGATATCAAGCTTCATCCTGAGTTGTACAGACTTTTGGAAGACGATGAGACATTAGAACAATTCTTGAGATTACCTCCTGAGCAAATCTTACTCAGATGGGTCAACTATCATTTGAAGGCTGCGAACTGGCCACGAAGGTAGGACTAACCTTAACCTCGTCAGAATTTGCTAACATTTTTATAGAGTTGCGAACTTCTCTAGCGATGTGAAGGATGCGGAAAACTACACCGTTCTTCTTTCTCAAATTGCGCCGGAGTGTTGCGATCGAGGACCATTACAAACACGCGACCTTTTGCAAAGAGCAGAGCAAGTTTTACAGAACGCCGATAAACTAGACTGCCGAAAGTTCCTTACACCTAGCTCTCTTGTAGCCGGAAACCCTAAATTGAACTTGGCTTTCGTTGCTAACCTCTTCAATACCCGCCCAGCACTGGATCCTATCACCGAAGAAGAGAAAGCCCAGGTTGATGATTTTGATGCTGAGGGTGAGAGAGAAGCAAGAGTTTTCACTCTTTGGTTGAACAGTCTCGATGTGCAGCCAGCTGTAAATTCTTTATTCGAAGATCTCAAAGATGGTACCATCATTCTACAAGCATACGACAAGGTTATCAAGGGTTCTGTCAACTGGCGCCATGTGAACAAAGTACCAGCCGGTGGTGAAATGTCGAGATTCAAGGCTCTAGAAAACACCAACTACGCTATCGAACTTGGGAAGCAAAATCGTTTCTCATTAGTCGGTGTTCAAGGAGCAGACATTCACGATGGTCAAAAGACCCTCACCCTCGGTCTCGTCTGGCAACTTATGCGCAGAGATATCTCCGAGACACTCACAGCCCTCGCTCAACGCCTCGGCAAGCGCGAAATCTCGGATGCAGAAATGATTAAGTGGGCCAACAACATGTCACAGAAGGGTGGAAAGAGTTCCTCTATTCGCTCCTTCAAGGATCAATCGATTGGAAGCGGTGTCTTCCTTCTCGATGTTTTGAATGGAATGAAGAGCAGTTACGTCGATTACGATCTTGTGACACCAGGAACAAACGACGATGATGCTTACATGAACGCCAAATTGAGTATCAGTATTGCGAGAAAGATGGGAGCGACAATTTGGTTGGTGCCAGAAGATATTTGCCAGGTTAGAAGTCGCTTGGTGGTTACCTTCATCGGTGAGTTTTGCATCCCTTTTATTTCTCTTCTTTTGGTATACAAGTATAAGAGTTCTAACATTGGTTTTTCAGGTTCCTTGATGGCTACATACGAGAAGATGCAGTAAATTGATTTCTCGATTGATGGAATGTCGGGTTGAATGCATGACGAGAAATCATGCTAGCGATGACAGTGTAAGTGCAGGCGGATCAATGGCTGTAGGACATAGAAAAGCATTGGTATTTCAATTCATGAGAGAAAGGGAGGATTATTGACTATTTGATTGTTGAGAAAGCGTTTTCATGAAAATGCCGACACAGAAAATACCACTTTGCACTTTAACAATTCAATGTCTTTGAAAATGGAATATGACGCGTTTGATTTTATGCACGTCCTAATGCTAACTCAAACCCGATTCGCATTTCCATCCCACCGCTCTAACAAAGTTACCAATTAAGCTTGCAGAGCCATCTCCTCCCTACTAGCATAACTACCCCCCTTCCACGCAGCACGCGGATCCTTCCTCTCGCCTACCTCCCTTTCCTCTCCAACCTTGCCCCACCCGCCACCACCAGGTGTATGAATAATAATCCTCTCGCCTTTCTTCATCGCCGCCGTATTTTTTCCACCGAGATTGATTCTTCGCTCTTCGTATTCTACTTCTTCTTGTTTGCCAGCGTCGTTCGTATCCGTAGCTTCCTTCTCATTCGTGGCCTGATTCCCACGCAACAACATATCCGACCTCCCGCTATCGCTCTTCTCCACCCTCCTCACCCAAATATTAAGTCCACACTGTGCGTCCTCGCCCCCCTCGAGTCCGTACGGTCGATAAACCCTCCTCTCACTCAAGATAGAAACCTGCACCGGAATCCTAAACTCGATATCTCTCACGACGCCATCGCCACCCCTATGTTTCCCCGCTCCCCCACTCCCAGCCCTCAATGAAAATTCTCTCAGCAAAACCGGATAGCGTCTCTCGAAAACTTCAGCATCGGTAATCCGCGTATTCGTCATGTGCGTATGAACCCCATTCGTACCATCCCAATTTCTTCCGGCTCCGCTGCCCCCAGCAATCGTCTCATAGTATCCGAATCCCTTGACGTGTTTTTGACCATCGACATTGCCGCCGAAGCCGAAGGTGAGGTTGTTGCAGTCGCCCTGGGAGGCGGCGCATGCGCGGAAGGCTTTGAGGATTACGTCTGTGACGCGTTGGGAGGTGAGGACGTTGCCGCCTACGACGGCGGCTTTGTCCGAGGGGGAGAGGAAGGATTTGGGAGGGATGAGGACGGTGATTGGTTTGAGACAGCCTTGGTTTAGGGGGATATCTTCGCTTATTAGGCTGCGGAGACAGTAGATTATTGCGCTGTAGGTTACGGCTTGGGGAGCGTTGGTGTTCCCTGGGGATTGGTTAGATACTTGATATCGAGTGTGGTGATTGTGCAGAGTACTTACCGTATACTTCGGGCCCTGTTCCCTCGAAGTCGAAAACGGCTTCTCCTTTATCGGCGTCAATTGTGATTTTCAATTGGATGGGGCTACCATCATCCATATAGTCGATTGCCGATAGATCTTGTCCTTCAAATCTCTTGCTAACGTCTTTCAAGAGATTTCGAACACTGAGTTCGGCGTTCTTCTGAATATTGATCATGTAGAAATTTACCACATTCTCACCATATTCCTCAATCAAAGTACTGATGAGGTTGATACCCTTCATATTGCTAGATATTTGAGCTTTAAGATCTGAGATGTTGTCTGCTAAGCACCGCGTACCACTGCATCCTTGATATTGTGCGGGTTCGTCGAGGAGCAGCTGCGTCATTCGCTCCTCATTGAAACGACCTGCGCTGACGAGTTTCTCAGACTTGATAGCTGCTCCCTCTTGATATAACTCTCTCGAATGAGGAGGCATACTTCCGGGAAGAATTCCACCGATATCAGCGTGGTGAGCTCTGGAGGCGACGTAGAAAAGAATCTTATCACCGGCCGTGTTAAAAGCAGGAGTAATGACGGTGATGTCAGGAAGATGTGTTCCTCCATACTCAGGATGATTAGAAACTATGACATCTCCTTTAACAAGCTTACCCTTCCAAATCTCAGCTTGTCGTCTAACGCAAGTAGACATTGAACCAAGATGAACCGGAAGATGTGGAGCATTAGCTACCAAACCACCAGTGGCATCAAACAATGCGCACGAATAGTCGAGTCTTTCCTTGACATTTGTGCTGACACTTGTCTTTTGAAGAGCTCTGCCCATTTGCTCTGCAATAGCCATAAACCTGTGAGCAAAGATACTGAGCATAATAGGATCTACCGATTCTGTCTCGTCTCTGGCCGAGGATCTGAGGCTTGTTAGCAATCATGTTTTATTTCAACGTAACTTTTCTCTTCCTGATACTTACTTGTCCTTGATTTCATGTTCACCAATATTAATAACTACGTGCGTCTCGATTATCAAAGCAGTTGCACCAGGCGTAATGACAATAGTTTGTGTTCCATCCGCAAGAATTGCCGGACCCTTGATTCGATCACCAATACCAAGATCTTCCAATTTGTAGATAGGGGTATCTTGCCGACCACCTTCAAAATAGACTTGAGATCTCTTGTACTCTTTCTTGCCAGTCTCGACATCTTTAGGTTGGATCTCCTTCAATTGTTGATCGACTGTCTTCTCAAGTCCCTTGAAACTCTTTCCAATACCTCGAACTCGGACATCATCCACAATGATATCTCGATCCGGTAAAGTAAAGCCAAATTCTTGCTGATGTTGCTTGACAAAAGCTTTTCCATAAGCCCATTCGTCACCTCCGAATTCCTCTACATCTTGCTTATCCGGCTTTACAACCATCAATGCTGATTCGGTTCCACGGTATCTCATATTTAGATATTCTTCATGGACTATAGAGTTATCTTGGAAACCCTGCTCTTTTAGAGCATCGGTCGACTTTTGTTTGAGTTCTTCAATCTTCTTCTTCAAGTAGTCGCGTGACTCTCCATTATCAGTCCATATCTTCGATTCTGGCTCCTGCTTCTCGTCCACCACATCAGCTAAAGCCATACCATACGCCGAGAGTACGGATGAATAGCGATGAACAAGAATTTGACGAATGCCCAAGCTCTCAGCAATTGCGACTGCATGTTGCCCACCAGCACCGCCAAAGGTTGCCAGACGATGCTTGGATGTGTCGTGGCCCTTAGCTTCTGTCAAAGATCGAATAGGTCTAGTCATAGTTTCGTTCGCCACAGTCAAGAATCCATAAGCGACTTCATCAGCAGTCATATTCTTGCCCATTTCCTTATTGATTTGTTCAGCTAATTCTTGAAGAAGCTTCTCGCTCGCTGTAACATCCAGACCCTCATCTTCATTCTTTCCAAAAATCTTTGGGAAGAAATCGGGAATCAGTCGACCTAGGAAGAGATTTGCATCAGTAACTGCAACTGGACCTCCCTTGCGGTAACATGCAGGACCAGGATGTGCGCCCGCTGATTCTGGTCCAACAACGAACAAGCCATTCTTGAAGAATAATCGTGAGCCACCACCTGCAGCCACCGTATTTATATCGAGTTGAGGAGACTGAATAGTCACACCAGCAGTAGTGGTCTCAAATACATGTTCATATCTTCCTGAACCATATCGAGAGACATCAGTGGAAGTGCCGCCCATGTCGAATCCAATGACCGGTATTTTGGTCTCGGGATCGTATGAAGTGAGTGCGTATCCCACAACTCCACCAGCAGGACCCGACAGGATTGCTTTAAGACCAGAGAAATTATCAACGTCTACCAAACCACCATCACTTTGCATAAATTCACACCGCGCTCCTTTAGCTCCCTTCTCATTTTTCACACTTTCCGCCCCTAGGCCACCTTCAAATCCCCTGGAGAATCCAGTAATATATTTTTTGATTGCTGGAGTCAAATATGCATCGGCACAAGCCGATGTAGCTCTCGGAACCAATTTGATCATAGGCATCAGCTCATGGCTAAGAGATACATGCTCAAATCCAATTTCTTTTGCAATCTTGCCAACCAAGGCTTCATGGTCAGGGAAGGTGTAACCATGCATCAAACAAACGGCTATGCTCTTGATGCCCTTATGGAACACCTCCTGTAACTGGGTTCGAATGGTTTGCTCTTCGGGACGCTGCAAAATCCGCACAGCTTCGGAAGATAAACCCCGTACCAGATCCTGATCCTGTGCACCGTTGGGTTCAATTTTGGTGATACTTCGTTCCGGATCTTCGGCGTAATCTTCTAGGGTAACTCGTTCGTCAATCTCCACCACATGTTCGTACAAGACGTCAGGTTTCTTGATCGCCAGATCAAAAATCTTAGGTCTTGATTGATTGCCAATTTCCAGGCAATCTTTGAACCCCTTAGTCACCACCATAGCAATCTTCTCGCCTTTTCTTTCCAATAAGGCGTTCGTAGCTACTGTAGTGCCCATTCGGATCGATTCAATCTTTGAAGTATCTAAAGGCTCTCCACGGGGGATATCTTGGTTGAGGAATTTAGACATCAGCCGCCTGATGCCTTCCAAAGGAGCATCGTCGTAGTTGGAAGGGTCTTCAGATAGGAGCTTGATGATCACATCATCCTCCATTTTCCCCGTGCCTGGATTTCCTACACAATCGGTAAAGGTTCCACCACGCTGTGATCATTGTTAGTTTGCATGGTTGTAAAAATAATGAAGATCCTTTGCATCCACTTGATGCTCAGATGCCTGACCATAATGTCCAGAAGAGAGCGTAGGGCCGTTGCAGCCTCCCTTCTACAAGTACCACAGACTAGTGAAAAAGATGATGGAGATTGTTCCACGTACATCTATGGCAATCCTAAAGCCGCCTCGCTCTTCTTTTTGTTCTTCCATGTTAAACGAGTGTGTTGAAATATTGTGAGAGATGTATGATTCCCGAGTCAACAACGAGGTGGCAAGAAAGCAATATTATCACGAATTTCAAAGCAGGCCGTCAAGTCATGCCAAACAGGGTATCAAAGTATGTCTTTTCACAAGAAATCGTGTCACCGTGTTACTTGGTACTCTGAATGATATATATCAAAATTAGAAGCGGCGTTTGCACTCCGTGGTGGGAGACGGTGTTGAGCTTCCGGTGATGAACAATTGATCAAACAATGTCATTAGTAAACAAATTCTTATCTCTTATCGTGAATGAGGGGCACGAGGGGCTGCATCAATCTCTTTGAAATGAAGAGTATGTACATCACAGTCGGGTAACTATGAGCATCTCTTATGTTTATTTGATTTCGTTGTAATTGATTGTGAGCTTATGAGATCTTGAACTATTAGCCCGTGGAGAAAGTAAAGGATGTTTACTAATCAAGGAGATACTTCATTTGTCAATTCTGACTTGTGTACTATGCTATCCCTCAGAGCTTAGAAAGGTAGTAAGTAGTCTATCGAGATGTCGTCATGTAATTGTGTATGGAGTACCCGAGTAGTCAGAAGATAGTATTGTTCAAAACGTGTTTGACTTGTCAATTAGCAAGAGTAAAATGTGTTACTCTATGCTTTATATGGGCTCAAACATGCCCCGATGGTCTCATGAATTCAAATACTAGTAGTTCCCATAGGCAAAAATGAACTACATACAAGTGTCAAAGCCCCTGGTTTGAACTTACTAGCCACTACTCCCAGTCTCCCACGTTCCCAACGCTCATTGAATGATCCACAAGCCTACCCAGAAGCTTGTTTTAAGACGGCGAACCAAGTATTGCAAATACTATAAGGCTTAGTTCTACAAAAATGACTCTTCAGATCTGCAAGTGCTTGAGGACAAAGCTCCACAAAACCCTAAAACCTGCACATCAAAGCAAACTCTCCACAATCCCGCCGGCGTGGTCATTCATAGCGGCCATGCAATTAGGGTTGTGTCAGGAATAGAATAGTCACATTCGAGATCTCTCTAAGGTCTTCCCACGGGCCCGCGATGATAGCTTCAAATCAATGGCTATCAATCAAGCTTTTGAGGTTACTCGAACGAACGGGTGGAAGGATAGCCGACGAGGTAGAAGAATATGAAACTTGAGAACAGACAACCGGCCAAAGACATTGGTCATCGTTCGTAAGGTACAACTATCATGGTTAGATCAAGCCTGGAGGTATTGCTTGGTAATTCCACTATTTGGTAGTAGGGTACTATCTCTGACGGCTAGATGAACGAGCCTTCCCCTCAACGACCGATCAAGAGCCATGTGGCTTATAGAGCCTCAAAAGGAGATCGTAGATTGCCCTCAGATTATTCTCGTATCTAATCCATGTAATGTCTATTTTCGGTCAGTAAAAGATTTCGCAAAGGGATCGAAAGCAAAGTCCGATTACTGTACCATTGATGAACTTTCATGGAAGTCAGTGCTTTGATTATGTATTAAGGTAAGAGAAGAATCCTAATGTAACCAACAATTCGGCGGACTGAACAGAAAAGGGTAAGTTTTGAGAAGATTGTACATTCCTTCTAGATGACACTAAATTGTAACTTGTAAGCTATTTAAAATGTTCACAACTGTGAACAGGTGTACCTTGCCTTACCATTATCACACGACAGATACGAAATAGGTTTGTTCCACAGACTTGTTTTTTGTGGTATATGATTTTCAGTAGTGTAACGATCTACTGATTATAGCCATAAAGGTTCGGTCTGTGATCAATGTAATAAGTCTTGCCTCTAGGTACTTCGTAGAAACATAAAGTCGAGCCGAGTACCGTAATAATGTCGTGTGGGAATGGTTCTGGATAATAAGCATCGGATGCGAATGACAGGAGAAAAGAAGGGGTGCAGTTAGTTGGAAAGGAGATCAAGGAGATCAAGGAGATCAAACAAAATTTCCCGTAAGAAACGCATGAAAATTGCCAAGGTAGTTGAAAATAGATACTTGACTGTAAGGAGGTAAATCCTTCTTACATTTAGAAACAGTGGTTGATCTTGGGATAGTAACATATTTTTTTGTTTCTCAGCTCAGCGTTGCGATCGATGAAATGATTTCAGGCGCCGGAGATTTTCAAACGTTCATCACGCCGTTCACCCCTTAGTTTCTGAACTTTAGTAAGAGTTGAAACGACATCAAGCCATAATCGTATCGAGCGTACGAAAGTACTCCGTAGATAGATAGTCGATGATGTGCAGCATGTATTGTTGGTAGTATCCGGATATCTACAGCATCAATAATGCATGAAGATAAAAGAGATTCGACTCAATATTCGAGTCCAACCTATATCCTGTAGGTACTAATAATGAGCGTAGGTGTACGAATATATATATACCTATATATATATATATATCATGCAACAATAATGTACAGCATAGCCGTGGCTACCGCTGATGTACTAGGTATGTATTACTCTGTACGGAGTTTGGCTAATAGTCCGTCCCCTTACGAAGTGAGTAGGTATGTACAGTTAGTATCCATTTATAATAGCCGAAACACAACTTTTAAATAAAATCTACACATCTCCTCCCACAATCTCTTATTTAAATCAATAATAATACTACTACCACATACTCCCTTACACTTAATTAACAATAATAATATCTTTGAGATACATTTTAATCTTTACAACTACAATAAAATTGCAAAAAAAATTAAGGAAAATACTAATCCTTTAAAAATTGCAAAAAACCTTAAAATACCCCATTCCACTATACAAACAATTATACAATTTGATTCATTATATAACAATAGTATATCCCTATCGTATAAAACTTAAAATAAATTATATACAAAACAAAATAAACGATACCTGCTACATTATATACACCTATTCCCAAAATCTATATATAAAAATACTATAAAAAAGTATAAATTGAATTACAATATTACTACCGTTAAAAGGATTTTGAAAGCTAATAATATAACTAATTGGAAAACTAAAAAAAGGCTAAAACTTACAGAAAAATATATAGTTAAAAAGTTAGTATAATACCTAATTTATAAAAATCTTATAATAAAAAAGTAGAGTTTAATATTCTGGTTTAACAAATACTTTGTAAAACGAGGTTGGGGGAAAAAGCAAAAATAAATCTTTCAAGCCCTTTTTTAAAAATGGAATCGAAATATAATTCAAATATATTTTTGTTATAAAAATATAAAGATTATAATTTGGAAAGGTTTTTGTAATACTAGAAGGAGCAAGCTTTATATTATAGATTAAGATTTTGAAAGTAAGAAGTATAAGTATAATGCAAATTCGTATTTGAAAGTATTTGAAGCTAAAATGGCTTTTATTTTTGAAAAGTTAAATCTAAAATACTAATTTATATAGAATAATACATTTATATATCATATTATTAAAATGAAAAAATAATTTCAAACTAAAAAGATTATATTAATTAATAATTAGTTTTTTTATTCTTTTAATTTAAATTTTATAAAGTATATTTAATAACATTTAAAAATAAGGATATATAAGATATTTTTTAATATTACTATATCCAAAAGCAAATCGGAATATACTAAACAAAGGTTAAAGAATACTCTATAAGTAGTTTAGGATATATTAAATAACTTTTTATTTGAGAATTTGAAGGTTAGTATATTTAATAGAATAAAAGTTATTATTAAAGCAAAAAGCTAGTATACTAAATATTGATAGGATGCTTTAGTATTATATACATAATTTTTTTATTTTTATTAGAATATATATCTTGATTTCAAATATATCAAATTTTAATACAAAAATATTGAATGGTTGATTTAATAATTAAAATTGAAAAGAGTAGGGTAGATAAGAAATTCCGGGTTAAATTCGGGGGTGGCTATTATATGTGGTTTAGTACTGTAGGTAGAAGATGTTGTACAGGCAAAGCAAAGACATACGAAGTACATTTTGAAAAGTGTTATGATGCTTTTGTCCCCCGGCGCATATTCGTAAGAGTGATCCAATGAACTACTACGAGTACAAAGATTATGAAGCTGGTAATAATGGTTACGTCGTTCTGCACATCTTCTCAAAAAGGGGAAGTTTTAGAAACTTATTCATAATCCCTGATTCGCATGGTAATGTCGATTTATCCTTGTAGTTCACATGTTTTCCCTCCTTGTCATTGTGTCAAGCACACTTTTGCCTCAATAATAATATGTATGACTCAAGCCCCAGTTTCTCACTTTATATTAATATATTATTGTTATCAAATCATCGTTCGCAA
>NGKI01000004.1:320984-350344 GCA_002162615.1 Myriosclerotinia duriaeana
GAGGAGGGGGAAATATGTGAGAGAGTCAAAACGAACTTTTCGGGAAGGTTGGTCATATTAGCATGTTGGACATGCGGAATATCCGAAGATCTTAGAAGTCTAATATCCATTGTTGCGAATATTGCGAATATTGCGACGCGACGGACGGGTATCGTACCTTTCAATACTTGATTAGTAGATTACCTAGGTAGTTGGTAGGATGATGCACAAACAATAGCAAATAGCAGAGCTTCACATTAAACAAAACATGATTGGAGCGCTTGGCGGATAAAGCTTAGGAAGTGATAAATGGACCCCGGAAATATCTATGCCGACAATTGAAGAATTGAAGGTTCAAACCCCCCACCATAAAGTGCTCAAGTGATGATGGTGGGGGAGGCACCCGAGGGGAGGTTGGAGATGGAGAAGGAAGTTTCACTACCTACCTAATTACAGTATTTGTTACACGTATATAAGGTGAAGTATTTAGACGTCTCTTATAAGTTTATTTCATTTCATTTTCATTTTCATTTCATTTCTGTATCTCCTCGTCGATATCTCTCTCAGCAGTACAAAAGTGAAAGATAAACTCAAACTCAAACTCAAACTGAAACCTCTCTTCTCTCCATCTGTTTTGGAATTACCTATTACCACAATCATCGGTTTAGAAAGTGCAAAATGACTTCTCAAGGTTATAGACCTTTGGAGGGAAAACTTGCTATTATCACTGGTGCTTCTAGAGGTGAGTTAGTCTGTTGTGATTGTTATAGATATCTTACAATCCTTTCTCCATGTCCAATGTCCAATGTCCTTTGTTCCCTCTCCCATCCATATTGAAATACATTGTATAAGTATAACCCCAACTAACCAAATCGCCCCAGGAATTGGAGCTGCAATTGCCGAAAACCTTGCATCCAAAGGCGCCAACTTAGTCCTAAACTACACATCTGAATCCTCATCATCTCTCACCACCGAGCTTTCCAAAAGTCTCGAGGGAAAACATGGTATCAAGACTCTAATCGTCCAAGCCGATGTTTCTGAGAAGTCCGGTGCCGAAACTATCATCAGCACTACCAAATCCCACTTCTCGCATTCCCAATCCGGGAAGTTTCAAATCGATATTCTCGTCAATAATGCCGGTGTGTCACAAAATACACCCATTCCGGATATCACCATCGATGAATTCCAATGGCAATATAAAATAAATGTCCTCGGCCCGCTCCTCCTCCTACAAGCCGCTCTTGACTATCTCCCCCATGATCGATCCGGCCGCATCATCAATCTATCATCCGTATCCAGCTCCGAGGGTTTCTGGGGACAAACTGTCTATGGCGGTACAAAAGCCGCCGTAGATGCCATGACACGAACCTGGGCAAGAGAATTGAACAATCGCGCAACAGTAAATTCGGTAAATCCTGGACCCGTGAAGACAGATATGTGGGCTAGTACCACTCCCGAGTTCAGGAAAAGCTTGAAGCCTTGGATTGAGAGTACGCCGGGAAGTGTGATTAGACCAGAGTTGGATGATCAGGATTTGGTGGATGATGCGCCGAATGCGGGAGGAAGACCGGCGTATACTTCTGAGATTGCCGGGATTGTGGGGATGTTGTGCACGGCTGATAGTGCTTGGTGTACGGGACAAGTCGTGTGTGCAAATGGTGGAATGGTCCTAAGATAGTGTTGTCGGCACATGTTTTCGTGTATGGGTTTTGAATTCGTGGAAAGCGGGTAGATCTTTGATAAGAGTTGCGAAGAATGGTTGTAATTATCGATCATCAGACGCCATTACTGCTTGTTCAGCCCTCAGCAGACCCATTCATCCAGTCTGGTGTGGATATCGTAGGCAAATTTGCAACCATTGTCTGATAAACCGTCGCTACCCACCGATAGATTTCATTCGAAAGGGGTTCGCTAGATTAATGGCAACAGAGCTCGAGATCAGATGAATGGGCGCTAGTTCTTTCTTTGCAGACGTGCAAAAATTATTCACTGGACCAATAAGAGACAAATTATATGTGAAGGTGAGATGAGACGAAAACTCATTAGACCTTTTGCGATATCAGGGCCACGGTGATGTCACAAAGCTGCATTGATGATCGTTTGTAGAATGGAATGGCAGTGCAATGCGTGCAAGTTGAATGATAGTTTCGTTCGAAGCCGTATTATACAGTAGCTGTTTCTCCCGGAGAGTGTAGCTTGTTCTGGTCGTGGTGCTGCGAAATACGGTCCCGTGTGTCCAATAGTCTGGACCGCAGTCCAACAACGTAAGGTTTCTGGATCTTTTCAAAGTTTTCAGATTTTCGTATGCTTCCAGTCCTTCGAATGATTTGAATGCTCTACTCGAAATACTTATAGCCTTTCGAGCATCGAAACATTGAAACATTGAAACATTGTATCTAGTCTGCCAGTCCGGCCTATTAGATACCCTGAAAATACCTTGTTCGCCAGTTGTCGGTCGTTATCAGCGGTTTGTATTGGGTTTGATAAGTCTCACATGGTTCGTAGCACCATATGCCATCGTATGCTCCATGGTATTCGCACGAGGCTCTTCGTAGTTGCGGCTTATGCCACCATTCTTATCATCTTAGTCACCATAAATCAGAAAACTGAATAGGTGGCTGTTGCATAAAGAATGAAGCATGGCGGAAGTGGTCAGAAATTAGGTGTTTCCAAGCCCGCCGCTTCATTGTTCGATATAGTTGTAGAGTCGCCTCTTTCTCTTTATTGCCTTCAGTCTTACACGATACGCAGGTAGATCCAAGAAGGCTTGGCTGTGTTGACCACCAGGTCTCTGGCAGGGAAGAAACGTGGAGATGGGCCACCGGTGAGATTCATGTTGCTTGTCAATACCAGTAATAGAAATGCATCTCATGAGGGTCCCCAATACAGATTGAAGTATTGGCGTCGTCAATATTCTAAGATCTTATGCGATGCGAGACTCGCTGGGTTTGAGTGACGCGAGGCTAAATACCATGTCAGCATTACAAGAATAGTCTCGGTGTGGAAGCATTGCAACCGTAGCCGTAAAGGACAGCCAGTGATAGTAATGACTTACTTGGAGTGATCCAAATTTCATAATACCATTCCTCACCACGAGGCCCGTTATTCGGTGATAAAGCAACATATGTCCCCGCGGATTTAGCGGCGGCCATCATTCCAAGATGAAGCTTCACAATGGCAAGTTCAAACATGACATCGAATTCGGGTTGGCCTGTAATCTTCAAGTATCGGATATTTTGGAGTTTTCCTATAAATAACGGGGAACGATGGCAATTGTCCACGGCGGCTTGCGAATGGTATTCAATAGACAAATAATGAGGATGAACATTGTAGAAATGTTCTTTCGCCGGCGTTTCTACCTGTAATCTTGGGATGATATACATTGGCCATGGGTAGCTTAAGCTTCCCGGAAAGGTGGGAGTAAGATGTAAAGTAAGTGAAGTCAACGGAGCGTTGGATGCTAAGATCTCCTCGAAAATCGGCTCCAGTAACATGGTCTCGGAAGATGGTACTGATAATTGGAGGCTCTTTAAAAATCGAACACAATTATGTGTCATTGAGAAAGCAAACCGACACAGCGAAGGTCGATATAGAATAAATCGAGGGTTCATTCGACACAAGAATTCCGCGGCATCGTTCAAGAACCAGTGGTTCACATAAAACAAAACTGCTCCTTCGTGGACGAAGTAATCTTGGCACTCTGCTTCAGAGAAGATATCTTCTCGACATCTCAAGTTTTTGAAGAGATATGAATAGACTTCATGCCGAAGCTCGGGAGGTAAATTGAAAAATCCATTACATGGTCCTAAGATATGAGCCTGTTCCTGTTCCTGTTCCTGTTCCTGGGGAGGAATTCTCCGGACTTGTTTCCAATAGTCAGCTGTGTGCTCACAAATTGACTTTATGGTGGAGTTGTACTTTTTAGTTTCGCGAAGAGAAGTTCAATCCTCTTGTATGCCCTAGGTTTGCAAGTGGCCTTGTCGCGAAGGCGAGATAAATGTTGCAGGACGTACGGCATGGTCAGTGAAGATTGTAGATCACAACGACAACGGGATGAAAATAAGAAAAGAGTGAGAGAGTGAAGGCCAGATACAACAGAGTAGGAATCAGCATGAGGCGTGAGGCATGTTAGTTATGGCTTCATAGATATTAGGATACATGTTAAAAAGAAAGACATTTA
The DNA here is from genome assembly GCA_002162615.1 of Myriosclerotinia duriaeana. Taxonomy (NCBI): domain Eukaryota; kingdom Fungi; phylum Ascomycota; class Leotiomycetes; order Helotiales; family Sclerotiniaceae; genus Myriosclerotinia; species Myriosclerotinia duriaeana. The sequence continues at coordinate 325,144 of NGKI01000004.1, forward strand.
GCCATTTTTATAGTTCATTTTTTTTTCATAGTTGGCTAATTGAGTAAGATCGATGAACTATAAAAAAACTGTTTAGTCAAGTTTAATTCTATAATATTACCTACCTATTTATTGAATGTGGAATCCAGGGGAACAAAAATAATCCGAGTTATAAAAGATTCGGATGAAATGAAACGAGAATCTCGGATAGAAAATTTGAAGGCAATTCGACTTCCCGATTGAGGCGACGATCAAAACTGATCCTTGTGCAATAATGTGATTATGTGAAGCGATTAGGGGGAGTCTCAAAGAGCCCCCCCTGTCAACACCGGAAAATCATCCCCAGGTCAGCGTCAAGCGCTTTGTAAAGTATGACAATGCTGAGTGATACAAGTACTGGCCCGACTAGGTATCACAATTCGGTGTCGAAAAAAAGAACTCGTAAGCACGAAATTTAACTGGAAAATCGTATATGCCATGCCATATCCGCAGGTTCCGCATGGATGCAGAGTTCAGGGAGGATGGATGGCCATGCAAATAACGGCTACTGGCTAAGGTAAACCGGCAAATCGATTTTATGAAAAAGGGATAAAAAAATTAAGAGCTGTTGGGAAAGGAAGTGTCAATGATGAATAGTGATGAACGAAATCCGCCACAATCTATGCTGTACTGAACACGAGAACAATAAAACCAACGATTTGCTAACAAGGTGGTTGAAATTTCTCAAACAAAGAGTGCAATGATCCCCCGAAGTTGGGCTCGAGTTGGGATATTGAAGGTAGTACAAGAAGGGACTCCTCCGCCAACGTCGGCGATCATTAGGACGGGGTTGGTTTTCGTCGCCCCTCAATGACCGCACAGTAACCTCGTTCCCGCTCGAATGCATAATTGAAACTTGTCGAATTGTGAAGATATAAAAAGGACTTGCTGGATCGGGGTGTGCCCAGGCGTCAAAGGAACATGGATTTGAAGTCTCCGCGAAATTGGCCATTTACCTTGAGCACGGTCGTGAAGGATTATCAAACGAAAGAATGCTTGAACATAATTGGTTATTCGTCCGATGCGTTCAGAGGAAGGAGACATCCCTTAACGTTCAGATAAGAAAAAAGAGGAAACACACATTACCTAGATAGTCCAATAATTTCATCAATCTGGAGTTTGCGGAGTTTTCTTAAGGAACCCAGATTTAGACAGAGGCATTTCGAAATAGTTCTCACAGAGTAAGATGTGCCACTCACTGCTGTACCATTTGGCTCCTCATCGTTCACTTCCAAGTCGAAGGCACTCACAAAAGAAGAGAATTGAAGGACCACATCTTGAATCTCAAACATATAGACAAAATACGAACGAAATGTTAAAGCCACCATCATGATAGACTGCTCAACTGCAGCTGAAGAAACCCCTTTATTCTTAGATCCGATCTCCCAAAATTTGTTAAGTACATCCAATAACTACAGTTAAACAAATGAAACATGACCAAAGAGACTTGAAATACAAAAGGCTGATGGGTTCCAAGAACCCATTAGATCCTCCTCAAGATAAAAATGTACTTGAAAACATCTATTGAACAGGTATCAATCATATCATAACATCGTCGCAATATCCAAATCACCGACCAACAATTATCATATCTGTATTCCACAATCATAAAAAACATAATACCAATCAAGAATCGAAATAGGAATAGTCGAACAAAGAAAATCATGATTTCATCATGGCCGTTATTACATATCATGGTCAATGCTTCTCCGAAGCAAAAACCTTCTTTCCGAATGTCATCAAGCTTTTGAAAGCATTCTTGGGTTTCTCCCCTGGTGTTTCCGCAGCACGAGAACCTCGAGGTATTGGCATATCTGGACGAGAGCCTCGTGAACCTTGAGATTGTGAATGGTGTGCTCTCGTCGGTCGTCTCTCGCGAGTAGCTGGTCTTGAGCTAGGATTTGACTCTTCGTTGTCGACATCATCCTCACGGGTTGGTGCCGATACTTTGTCGTTCCTCTCATCGGCCCCTCGATCCTTCATCTCTCGCTCCTTGGCCTCTCGCTCTTCAATATCTCGTTCCTCTCGTCTTCTTCGCCTCTCTTCACGTCGTTGACGACTCAAATCATCATCTTTTTCTCTTTGGCGTCTGTTTTCTACTTCCGCCTCCTCTTCAGCAAGCTTCTGCTGTCTTCTCATCTCCCTACGAGCTCTTCTCGCCTCTTTTTCCTCCTCCGTCTTGTACTTCTCCCTGGTGGATTCTCGTCGACTTGGCTCTTTCCTGTAACTATAATTTCGCTCGGAATCTCTGCGAGATGACGAGTGTGAATGATGTGGATATGAACGAGAGGATGGCTTTCTTGTACTAGAACTCATCTTTGCACGTTCGGGCGTTATGTCAAATTGAGGAGGCCCTGGTTCATCAACAATGGAATCTTTTCGGGAGCGTGTAACGGGAGTAAGCTTCTCCTTGATATGGGGCTCATCTGTAGCCATAAATGGGCTGGTAACCTCACTTTGAACACGCTTCTTGAGACTGAGGAGTCGAGTTTTAATGTTGTCGTTCTCATGAGGAGTAATGGAATATGAATTCGAAATACTTCCTTTTCGTGATCCTGATCGCTTTGGAACCGCTGATAATGGAATGTATTCTGCCTTCTTCTTTTGGAGTGCCTCATGAGCCTTTGCTTCTTCAGCTCTTCGTAATTCTTCTGCTCTGAAGGCTTCTTCCGCCTTGAGAGCTGCCTCTCTTTTAGCTGCCCGGCGTTCCTCCTTTTTTCTGTCGTGCTCTTGTTGTTCCTCTCGACTGCGGTCTTTGCGATGGCGTCGGCGACGTTCACGTTCACGTTCATCATCCACACCCTCAATAGCACTATCTCGACGCTCTGGGGATTGTTTTGCCGGAGAAATGTTACGAGTAGGCTCCTTTTTATCTTCTTTGTCCTCTTTTCGACTAGATCTACGTCGATGAGAGCGCTCTAGATCGTCATCTCTGTAACTAGATCGACGGCGATGAGAACGTTCTGGTCGCTCCTTATCTTCTTCCTTTTGGCTAGATCTGTGGCTTCGGTAATTTTCTCTGTCATCTTCTCTATCACTGGTTGCGCCACTGGTTCTTTGACTATGGGAATGTCTTCGGCGTCGTGGCTGTTCTTCGGGTCTGCTGGAAGGTGGATACTCGCCGTATCTGGTCGAGGTATGGTGACTAAATGAGTGGTGTCTGGAGCTCCTGTGTCTACGTCTGTCTTTATCCGATTTATCCGATTTGGAGGGGGATTCCACTCCTTTATCCTCACGATTTTCAATGCGATCTGGCCCATCCATTAAAGGTTGGTCGGTTAATGGTGGAAACTGTTCCTTATCGTTCAGGGTCTGAGCTGTGGCTGCACCTGCAAGTCCAGCAAGGGCAACAGCTGCAAAGTTGTCGGCTTCTACTTCAACTGGATTCCCGTCTCTTGGAGGCTCGCCTTCATCATCCACTGGATCTGGGGGTGCAGTGGTCATTTGGGGCTCCGGAATGACTTCTTGAGCAATTTCCGGAGACTCGGGGTTTTCTTCTTTGGTTGGAATCGCAGGCAGATCAGATGTTGGCTCCTGAACAGACCCTTCTGGTGATTCTTTGATTTCCGTGCTTGGTTCCACGACAAGGTCATCTGTCACTGGCATTTCCAGGGGCGTTTCTTCCATTACAACAGGGTCATCGCTTGGTTGTTCGGCCACTACGTCGATGGGCTCTTCGCTAGGTGGTGTGGTGATGCTGGTTTCCTCAACAGGTTGTTCGATGTTTGTTTCCTGAGATTCTGCTTCTTCCACAGGTTCGCTGGGTTCCTCCACGACTGATTCCTGGACGGCTTCAATGATAGGATTTTCGACAACTGGTTCTTGAATGGGCTCAACGGTAGGGTCATCACCGATCATTTCCTCGCTAGTGACATTCTCAGAAGGCTGATATACAATGGTCGGCTCTTGAGCAGATTCCTGAAGATCATTTTCTTCGACAGAGTTATTGTTTGATTCGACAATAGGCTCAGCAGAAGTTTTCTCAGGAATGATCTCTTCAGCTTGCCCAGCGTTAGGTTCAATGGTAGTCTCATCATCTTGCTCAACGGTAGGCTCAACCTGAGTTTCTCCAAGGCTGGCTTCATCGCTCGGTTCTTGAGCAGCTGAGATTTCTATTCAACATCAGTACAAATTCTCTGCCTGAAAGTAAATACGACACACCTTCTACCGACAAACGTTCTTCCTCTACCTGCTCAACAACGCCAGACTGTTCCTCTCCCTCAGCCTCCTCAGTTGATTCAGAGACATCAATTTGCGTAGGTTCAGACTCTAAACAGAATTTAGCGTCAGTATCTGGGGCAATGGAAAGTGGAAATGAGCATCTCTATCTCTGAAACTTCGGGCTATTGCAAACTCTAGACCTAATGCTAGAACGGACTGAAGGCCTCCAAGATGGAACGTACCAGGTGGTGTTTGTTCCTGATCCTCCAAATCTTCGATGATGGGCTCTGTTGGTGGTGGTGTTGATGAGATAGGATCGGGTTCTGAAAGTATTTGGGGTTAGTTTATATGCAAGGATATCTTTTTTGTATGATGAGATAGAGATTGGAATTAGTTCGAATTGTTAATGTTCAACAAGATTTCCAGCTTTGGACCTTGCGTCTTTTCGGATGAGAGTTCACGAAAATTCTGGATGTTTGAAATCTGATTTGGACATTGCAAAGGTTCAATTCAATTGAACCAGTTATTAGATTGAGATGTTGGCCAAGAAAATAACGTTGAAATATTCGTTTGTGATATTTCACTGCCAAATGGTCGTGGATATTCACATGCATAGTTGAACGTGTATTGATTGAAACGCAAAATTTGACTTACCAGCAGGAGCCTCCGTCTCAGTACTTTCGGACACGGGATTGCTTTCAATTATGGGTTCCTCAACATCAACGGGACTGGGTTCTAACCGCCTCATATTAGCATATTTGCCATACTGTGAACAAAAAAAACCTACCAGGAGCAGTTTCTTCCACTACAGGCTCGAGAACAGGATCATCGGCTGCTGGGGAAACAATTCATCAGCTTGACATTTCTTGGGGAAGCTCGACGTAAGGCATAGAAAACCCAGTCCGAGTAATTTAAAACCTCAGGGATACTTACCGGCTTCTGTTTCCACTGGAGGATCCAAGGGGGCTGTGTCTTGCATAGGAACGGGGGCGGGAACAGTCTCGATTGGTGTGGGTTCGGGCTCTGTGTTTGGAATCAGCATCTTTTTTCGCAAGAGCGTGAACCAAATTGTTAATCAGATACTTACCAGCTGGGGTTTCTTGGACTGAGTCGGTGGCAGATTCTTCGGTGATGGGCTCTTCAATGGGAATAGTCTCCATTGACGTTGATTCGGGTTCTGTATCTTCATTTAGCTATGCTTCGAATGACATCAACCTTTTCAACACTTACCAGCATCATCTTCTGGAGCGCTCTCCTCCTTGGGTGCTTCTACCAATGTGTCTTCATTTACCATTGCACCGTCGGGTGTAGGATCAACGGGGGCAGACTCTTGTTCTTTTCAGTCAAATATTAGTATACTGTAAATGCTATTGAAAATAGATGGTCCTTCTATTTTGTGAGCTCTTACCGGTTGGTGTGACATCCTCTGTCTCCGTGATTTCCTTTTCCTCTACCATGGGTGGTTGAATGTCGTTGATATCTTCTGGTTGATCTTCTCCTGTAGCTATTGATATTTTGTTATTTCCTCGAACCTTTCAAACCAGATGGAATACATCATTCAAGGGGGAAACATGAGCACTTACTGGCGGGAACATCTTCAGTGGCCTCATTCTGCTCTGCCTCCTCTGGAGCTGTTCAGTATCATTTTAGTATTTTGTTGCATTCGAGAAGTTCGCGTGAAGAAAATTGAATATCAACTTACCTGCAGGAACTTCAGGGGCTTCGGGGACCTCAACCGATTGTTCTTCTGGGGCTGGAATATTGGATTCTTCACTTAAGATCAACTCTTCCTGCTGAATGGGTTCTTTTTCTTCAGCGACTGGTTCGGGACTATTTTCCTCGATGGTAGGTTGTTCTGGGTCCTCATTTGAATCTTGCTCGGGAATGGAGATATCAGTCGTCTGTGACGGGATGCTTTCTGAGGACTCAATTGGGATTTCCTCGCTGTCTGATTTGGGAGAATTTTCCTTATCAGGGGCGTCTTGATTCTCAATAGGTTCTTCTTCAGGCACTGAAACATTATTTTCCTCATTTGTGATGGTCTCATCCGAGTTAATAGGTTCTTTTTCGTCAGTGATCGGTAGGGGGTTATTTTCTTCGACGGCAGATGTTTCTGGGTCCTCGTTTGAATCCTGCGCTGGATCAGACACATCGCTTTGCTGTGGCTGAACGGTTTCTGAATCATCGATAGATTTCTCTTCCTCGTTGGCTAGTGCTTGGGGAGGGTTTTCCACGGGGCTATTTTCCACGGCAGGAACATCCGGATTCTCGATAAGAGCTTGATCTGGCGCGGGAATTTGGGCTTCTTCAATTTCGTGATCTTCGCCCGATGGGGAAGTTTCCTCATCATTCACTGACTCTGGGGGGTTATCCATAACAGGAACTTCCGGAGTTTCGTCGGATTTCTCGTCAGGCACCAAAATATTGGAATCTTCGGCAATGGCTGTTTCATCAGGCTGAATATTATCTTCCTCATCCATCAAACTGTGAGGGTTTTCCACAGTAGGTGCTTCAGGATTATCTGTAGATTCTCCCTCAGAAACAGGAACATTGGGCTCTTCAACGATAATTGTTTCATCCTGTTGAATGTCTTCCTTGTCATCCACCAAATCGGGCGGATTTTCCACGGCGGGGGCTTCTGTAACTTCTTTTGATTCACTATCAGGCATTGGATCGTTGAATTCTTCAATGGCGATTGTCTCATCCGGTTGAATCATTTCCTTTTCGTCCACTGATCCAGGAAGATTTTCAACAACTTGGACTTCTGGAGCCTCGCTCGATTCACTGTCAAGAACGGGAACATTAGTTTCATCCGTCTTAGGTGAACCTTCCTCCTCGGCGTTGGAGTGGCTTTCATCAATGACAGATGTGTCCTCGTTCGTGTGTTCGTCGCCAGAATCAGAATTTTCGTCGCTCGAGTCGCCATCCCTACTTGATGCCTCATTTTCTGACTCGACTGGATCAGATTTTTCCAATTCATCTACCTCGATGTTGTTGGTCTGTTCGTCAACCGATGGCTCCGTTTGTGGCTCTTCAATTGGCTCGGAATTAGTGTTGTCTGGATGATTTTCAACGTTGTCTTCTTCTGAAATCGGAGGCGAGTTTTCTTGGATATTTTCTAGTTGCTGATCTTCGGTAGATGGTAGGTCTTGAGCACCAGCGCTGAGGTTTTCCTCTGCAGGTTCGGGTTGTGATTCCTCGCTCAAGAGCTCAGAAACTTCTTGGGTATTGACAGAATTGACCTCATTTTCAGTCTCAGGTAATGTCTCTGGGGTTTCTTGACTACTCTCAACCACAGCGGGGGCATCTTCTACTGGTTCTTTCTCTTGACTCTGTTCAGATTGCTCCTCAACCAAAACAGGATCTTGTTCAGGCATGAGTAAATCTGCTATCTCGTCGGTTTCTGGGGATTCATGGGAATTTTCGATATCTTCAACGAAAGTGTTTTCCTCTTCTGGGCTATCCTCAACCACGGCAAGCACACCATCAGGTTTAGATTCTTCTGATGCGTCGTCGTTTACTTGTGGTCCTTGGTCATCCTCGATTTGAACCGGGGATTCTTCGGATTCCTGCAATTCTTGAGGGTTTTCTACCTCGACGGAAGTATGATCGGTTGTAGCAGGTGCCTCTTCGCTTTGCAGATTCTCGCCACTTTCATTTGTTTCGGGTGGACTCTGCTCGATTGGTGGTGAAATCTCAGGCTCTGAATTTTCCTCGGTTATGGCTGGTGACCCTTCTACATGGCTCTCATCCAAAGGTTCCTCGATCACTGAAGGCTCTTGGGCATTTCCACTATTGGCTGGTGATTCTTCGACTTCTACTTCGGATTTCTGTGCGTCGGTCTCGCCGGGGCCATCCTCTTGTTCCTGTTTTGATTCTTCACCGTTAGCGTCATCGCTGGATCCAATCTTCCCAGATTCGGCCGATGCTGTGGCAATTTCCGGAGTTTCCGGAGTTTCCGCAGCTAGCTCTCCAGTTTTATCATTTTCAGCTGCTAGCTCTTCATCGACATCGTTTGCAGATGCTAATTCCTGAATAATATCTTCTTTGACGTTAGATTCTTCCACGTGGTCTATCACTTCGCTAGTCTCGACTTTTTCGGTCGATGCTTCAGGTTTTGTAGTAATTTCATCGACATTCTTAGGTTCCAAATCCGTAATGACATCCTGGCTTGGCTCAGACGCAGACATTTCTGGCTTAGGTTCTTCGTCCGCGTGATTTTCTTCAACCTCTGCGATATCAATCTCTTTGGGTTCAGCTTCTTCGGGGCTTGGTGTTTCGATTTCGATGTCTTGAGACTCATTGTTTGAGTCATCCATGCCTAGCTGGTCCAAAACAGCTTCTTCAGTAGTTGCCAAAACCTCTTGATTGACATCGCCAGCTTCCTCCTCCTCCTGGGCTTGAAGGTCGCTCTCGTGTGTTGCGGGCTCCTCAGCAGGTACAGATACCTGCTCGCTCGGTTCGGAACTCTCTTCATGAGGAACGGGCTCTTCGGGAGAGCTTTCACCAATAGGCTCCTCACGTGATTGGACTTCGGGTTGGGATTCTGATGCAGCGGTCTCCTCGGATAAATGCTCAGCTGGAGGTGGTGTTTCCTCATCGAGACTTTTATCTGCTTCCCGACCAATTGGCTCACCACTAGAGGAGCCGTCATCCATCGTCTGCGTCTCGTCAAGAGTTGCAGGCGTCTCTACACTAGGTTCTTCTTCACTGGCGACAGTCTCTGGTAGGGACTCGACGGGATCTAAGGGCTCTTCGCTAGTAGCCGGACTATCGTCCGTTCCGGTTGATACATCTTCACTCCCCGACGGGCTATCCTCGTTGTTTGAATTCTCCTCGTTGTTTGAAAACGTCTCATTGTTTGGAGCCTCTTCATTACTTGGAATCTCCTCAGCCACCTCAGTTTCTTGGGAAATATGCTCATCGGGGGTGGTAGTCTCCTCGCCACTGAGAGTATTTTCCACTGCAGTTTCCGGAACAGGTTCGCTGCTGCTGTCCTCTTTGATCTTGTCGGTCTCTTCGGTAGCTGTGGCTGTATCCTCGTTCATTTCTGCATCTTCACCTATAACAGGAGTTTCCTCATCGGCTTGAACTTCGTCGGTGGCTATGGGATTATCTTCCGTGCTCGGAACGTCGTCACTTTCCACTTGTACATCTTCCACTACTGGCAAATCATTTGTCGGTGTCTCTTCCGTAACTGGATCTTTTTCAGTGACAATCGGGGTGTCTTCCGTGTTGGGAACGTCTCCACTTTCCATCTGTACATCTTCCACTGTCGGTACATCGTTCGTCGATTCCTCTTCTTTACTTGGACATTCTTCGGGTTTTATCGGCTCGCTCTCGGATATAGGGTCTGGACTTGTTTCTGCAGCCTCTTCATTCTCGTCTGAATGATCGTCTGATGGTGGTGTGGGCTCTGGATCTTTTAGGATGATAGTTAGCGTATGGAACCAATGTCCGCACATCAACCGAACATTGATATCCCAGTCTTCGTCAAGAAATAGTGGTGCTCACCTGATACTGGCTGGACAGCATCTGAAGTTTCCTGCAATTTCTGGGCGTCTTCAGTCTCCGTCGGTATAGACTCATTGCTTTCCGTTATCTGATCCGGAGGTATTGATGCTAGTACTATTGACTGCTCCAAAGGATCCTTTTCTTTTCTCCTGCTTTTCTTGCTACCACTCTTCTCCTTTTTGTCCTTTGCCTTCCTTTTCTTTCCCCTCGATGGTGTATCGGAATCATCAGGGTCGCCTGGGGGTGGGTCGGGCACTTCCGGCGGTACTGGTTGGTCCTCAATAGATCTTGAGCTTCTTCTCCTACTCCTTTTAGTCTTCTCGCTCGATAAAGCTTCGGATTTTCGTGGCACTTCGGGTACGGCCGGCTTCCTCTCCTTACTACTTCTTTTGCTGCTCGTTCCTTTTGATTTGGAGTTTCTCGATGCTCTTTCATCGTCGAAATGAACCGTATGCCGTGATGAATGTGATTGATGGGATCGATATGATTGATGTGATTCTATTTTTCTCAGTGCATGTCTGTCTTCGTGTATGTCGTCTGATGGTGGAGCGTCGGGAACAGGAGGGGGTATCTGATCAGTGGGATTTGGGGTGGGATCGGAATTATTTTCTGATTTGTGATTCCGTTCCGGTTCCGATTCCTGAGCTGTTTCGAAGTTAATGATATGATCCAATGAAGAAGAGAAGGGGGTCAATCAGGTGTCACTCATGAACACGTGAAGATGATACTATGCACTCCATGATATTAAATGGTTCCATACCTGGTTCTGTACTATCATTCGCTAGACTTTCTTCCGGGGTTAAGGTAGACTCGTCTGATTTTGACTCACTTGATTCTCCAATGGACTTGTCATCATCCTCTTTGGTAGACTGAGATTCTTCTCCTAAACAAGATGTATCTTTGCTCTCCTCCTCCTTGGAATCATCTCCCTCCTGTGAATGTGGATCTTCACCCTTGGTTTCCAGCTGCGGGGTATCGCTTGTTTCTGTCGTTTCTATTGGCTCCTCTGGAATCCCCTCTAATTTTTCCTGGGTTTCATTGTTAATACTCTCTTCATCATCATCATCATCATCTATACATTTGGTCAGCAATGCAAATTCAGATCTATAGGAACATTCAACGTTGCAATAGCAATAGAAGTGGAACATCGAATCATGATAGTACCAATTGATCAAAGACAGTAATGTGGAGAAGATTGTTTAATTCCATGATGCAGACTTGAAACTGGGGAAAGCTTACCTGTCTTCCCCTCATAATATCTGGCAACTCTGATTTTTGATCTATCCAATATTGAAGGGTTCGACCACTGAGTTGTCTGTATTGAGGACCAATTATTACCAATGGCCGTGGTTCTTGCAGGACAGTAAGAAACATTCATACTGAGGGTGTGTGTACCTCGTCACAAGCAATAGAAGATGCAGAATCTTCTACGTGAGGAACGAATTGAACGTCCTTCTTATTGTTCTCTGGATCCTCTCTTCCCATGGTCTACCAAGTCGAATGGCGAGGGGGGTCGCCTCCGGTTGAATGCGGGTGCCCAATCTTTGGGTGACGAAAGTTTGGTTACAACCTGGGGAGTCGTTCAACGTGGTTGAAGTGGAAAAAGGTACAATCAATGAAGAACCCAAGATTACTTAAATCAGCAGAATGGCAAGGCGAAATAATTCGCCTATAGGAAAAAAAAGAATAATGAATGAACGCAGGACTAAAAATTGATTCGGAAGCAAGAACGGAAATGCAAACGAAAATTGGTTTTCATTGGTAGGTACAAGATGAAAGTCATTGACGAAAGAGAGTATCACTTCCTCATAGCTCGAGATGGAGAGGGTCATAGGTCCCACGGCCATCCCACGATTTGCCAATGTTTGTCGACAGCATTACTAGAACTTTGCCTAATCATGGTCGTGCTCAGCCATTATTGGCCCAATATGATAGATACATTGCAGCCACGTCGCGATCGAATGAATGATCGTAATTTTCGAGGCAATTCACGATATTATTATTACAGGCCCCGAGTGCAGCCCAACCTGCAAATCGATGATAAAAAAAAATTGGACAGGATCGTGCAGTAAGAAAGTCAAAAAAAAAGGTAGTGTGGTAGTTAATATGCAGGAATATACCCGGCACTAGACCAAACCCTTGCTACTTGCAGCTTTAATCAGTCGTACCAGACTGGATAGATGTTACTAGATGGTGTGGGAGTCAGTGGGACATGAATATTTAAGACCCTACTGGTCAAAATGGTCCATTGAATATGTTGATGTACAAGCCTACAAGGACTGGTACCCGAAAAAGTTTCACGGTGCCCTGCAGAGATAGGCGTGCAACGTGGTCGGCGGTCGCCTTGTATGCCTCATCTTGAGATGTCTGCTATAATCTATTCGATCATCATATATCCAAATTTCCCCCCCTTCAATCATCATGGAATTGAGAAGAATGTGTGTGACACTGTGTGTATGATAGGGAAAATTGAAGTAATCACCAGCAAGACCCCCCAATCATCAATGATAATATCCATACGATATTATAATTGTAAGCCTTTGCAATTGCCAAACCAGTGGAACTCTTGGTGCTGATGCCCAGATAATGTTTGCGACGTTGATGAGTTGTCAGTACAGTACATTCATTAGGTACATTAGGTACCGTGGATACTTACTCAGTCTTACAAGTCTTACAGTCTTACTAAGTTAGTACTATACCCACTAACTGCCCATCATTTTGGGTGGCTGGGTATCCGATGTATGATGTATCATGTACTTACGAAGTATGTACTATACTACTATCGGATAATCCTCAAGGGGCCAGGATCTCAGTCTTTAGCGACTCGCTATTACACGTAACACAAGGCTTCAAGCCTCTTAAGCAAAGGAGGGGTTGTTTGTACATGAGTACCGGTACCTGGGTATGATGTTGTAACTTGTGTGTGGGGGGGGCAAAATGAGTGGTTAGAAAATTTCAAAAGCTATTGAACAAAGAGAATTTCTATAATTAAAAATGTTCTGGATGAGCTGGGCAAACTGGGTTTAGATCTCGACCCAAGTCCACGGTGGTCTTTAAGAATAACAATATTCCCTCCCGAGATATACTTTTGGGAAATTTTACAATTTACAAGAGTGATGTTTCCCAGTCCCTCGAACCCAATGTTTCAGCTAGGGATTCCTTGGGAAGTCCAAAAAAAAAAACCCCATGACTCAAAAAGCGAGGCTGGCATGATGGATACGTACTTTAGCTCTGCTGTATATCAGATTGGGCCGTGAATTTATGGCATGTGAAGGAAAGTACTGGCTGATATCTGCTGCTATCCATTATTACATTGTAGGTAGATGTTATGCTTCTAGTTTATTGGTAATAGAAGGTATTCGGTGTCTGTTTGACGATGTACAACAAATCCCAAACGCCATCGCAGGTAATGGATTCGAGGCCCGATATCCTCTCTGGTGCAAACTGAAAATTGAAACTGCCAGAACCCTCCCAAATAAATCTCGCACGCCCCCATACACAAAACAAACTGATAAAACCAGAAATCCCAGGGATCTGCTCAATGCTAAATTTATCGTCCTTGAATGAATTACATAGCCATCTCAGCTTGCAGCCTTCGGAGTTCCTCTTCTTCGTCATCCTCTTCGACATGAACGGGTGCTTTAGATTTGACTACAGTTGAATATTAGTAACTCTTAAGACGAGAATATGATGGGTTTGAAAGCCTTACCTTCTCCGTTCACAACAGATGGCAATCTATGAACCTCATCAGAGACTGGCACAGAACCAGTCTTCAGCATCTTATTGTCTAATTGCTCTTGTTCAAGGTCCGCTAATTCCTCGTCGAGTTCAGCCTCATCTACAGGCTCGCCGAGAGGTGCGCTCGTAATGGCTTGGGCGATTTCTTCGCCCAAGGCATGCTGTTCCCGAAGCTTGTCCCTGTAAAAAATGCATTAGCCTCCGTTCCCCTCCTGTGACAACCAAGAGAACATACATTGTCTCGTCCACCTTATTGATATCGAGTTTGCCATGGATAGCTGCCATTGCTTTGCCGGCTTTCTCCATGGCCATGAGAGTCTCTTTGTTGATATTGGCTGCTTCGATGGAATATATCTGCTGTTCTAACGTCGAAATCTGCGCAATAGTTTGGTCGAGAGTGTGTTCGTGCTGCTTCTTCCGTCGCAACGCAGCCTTCGCAGCTAAAATGAACGAGATATTAGTAGTTGCTGTGTATAAGATCCGGGATATCAAGACATACCATTCTTATTCGAGCTTACGTTCTTCCTGGCTATCGCATCTTGTTCGTCCATCTGACTTTGTAAATGACGCTCTCGTTTTTGCAACATATCAAGCTGCGCACGTAGTCCCAAGATAGCATTCTTCGGGCCGTCCTTTGCCTTCTGGGAACTACCTCCCCCGAACCAGCCCCAAACACCCGACATATTTCACGATACTGTGCAGACTCGGGATCGTTGAGTTGGCAGGACTTTCAAGCCCCCAGCGTCTTTTCGCGAGTTGTAAAGAAATCGAAAGGGTTCGAAATCGAAGTGACGGCTGATGGTTAGGGTTTGGTGATAAGGCCTACTATCGAGGATTGATAGTGGGGAGCGTGGAAGTGTTAGACAAAGACCGTCGAGATAAGTTGAATAATGCTGGATGACAGTTGAAGATAGGTAATCTGTGGTATCGAGTACCTTTCGCTGATAAGATCCTACAAGTTTTTGTGGAAGGTTGTTTGCCTATTTGCCTACGGTTGTTTCGTGTACCTAATATGATGAAATGAAGTGAATGATTAAAGAGTGGTCGCATGGCGTCGGTGATGACGCTAGTCCCCTCGTCAACATCAGGTTAGCGTAATCTAGAACTTTAATCACGTGTGATGTTTTGTTCCAAAGTCCAAGTCCATGTCCATCTTAATTCCGCCATGGACAATCGACAACAGACAAGTATAACCAAAACAACAAAATCAAAGACTTAATTATCTTTTAACTTTTATATCCATATCGTCTATTTGTGGAATAGCTATTGAAAGTGTATCAGGTGCACTCATAAGGGGAATGATTACCATTGGGATATTTGCTTTTGGTATTGGAGCAGCATCTTTTAAGCCTTCTCTGTCCTAGAACATTAAGCTGCCCTTGAGTCTCTAATAAATCTGGTTGTATAATACCTAGTAATCGGAGTTCCGGATCCCTTTGGTCTACCTACTGGCCGTCGGTCCGGTAGCTCATTTCCGATGCCTTATCCTTCTACAAACTCTCCCCCAAAGGTCAATGTTCGTTGCTTCAGATCGATCTCTATTCCTGGAACATTCTCCAGGGAACATTCTCCATGAAAGTTACTGTACTTGTTTGGATGACTGTATGCATAACAGGAGCATATAATTCCAGGTTAGCAATAGTTGCTTTTCCGTATGTTCGTTGCATCCTACAAATGCAGCAACTGGCGCCCGATGAATCACTAACTTATCACTTCTTGCTTCGATTGGATATGGTTTTGAGTCTACATGGGGGGAAAAATTCAATTCCTAATGCTTTGATGTGATCGATCGATGGTAAGATACCTGACCATCCTTCTTGAGGTGAAATCTGCCTTTTCTTTGCCTGGTCATTGATGATTCGTTCACCATCATAGCCGCGACCTTTCGTATTTCGAATTCATCGACGAATGGTCCAATAGAAGTTCTAGTTCTTCGCATATCAGCATCTGCTTCTGCAGCATAACGTCCTGTATACCATTTTGGTTCGACGACGAACATGCTACAATAGTTTGTTGTGTCTTTATAGTATCCTGCTATTCCTTCAATATCTTTTCGATCTCTTGTGCATTATCAGTTCTTATAGCAATAAATTTATAGCTAGATTTACTTTCAACTTAAAATCGCCATTTTTCTAACTCTCAAGTAATATTTTAAGTGAGACGAGTGATAATGGGATCTTTTTGTGTTCTGCTAAAATATTGCTATAATATTGCTATAATGTTTCTTCATCTTAATCATTGCACATACTTCGCAAGGCTCTAGGTCTATTGGTATACAAATCTCTATGTCAAGTGTAGTTACCAGATGTACTTTACCAAGTACTCCAATCCCCATATGGTCAAATCCTCGATACCACAGTTTATATCTTTGGAGTCTATTCTTTGCTGAGTATCGACTGCATAGAGTACGATTAAATCATCATATACTCTATCTTTAGTTTTTGGTGGAAGTTCTTCGTCTGCAGTGAGAGTTATTGCTGATATACCATTCTTAATTTTGATACAACGCAAACTCCATGATAAGTGTCTGCAGAAAGTACAATCTTATCGACTTCATGTGAATACATCCTCTTATCATAAAAATCCTCCTGTGATATTGTAATCCCGGCATAGTTTCTTCGCTGAGAGCAAATTACCACCTAGTTTTGTAATATAGAGAGTATCCTTTAGCTTGCAAATTCCACCAATCCTAGGTCTGATTTCCCCATTCCCAATTCTAGACAAATCCAGCTTTCCTCCCCCAACCGTTATACTGCGAGTAATTCGAAGTTTTCTCATCGAGCTAGTAAAAAGGTGAAGCTGGTCAGTCATATGGGATGAGGCTCCGGTGCCTGCGATCCACTCACTTATTGTGCCATGGAATGAAGCAAAGCCTGATTATTCACTGATATACTGTTGGATATTGCCAGCTTCATCACCAGGGGATGATTCAGCAGCTGTATGTGCTCAAGCAGGCCGGAATGATGATGTTGTGTGTCCTTTATTCTGCGGTGGTGTATGCTCTTGAGAGCGTTGGTGGGGTGGTCGATCAGGGGATGGGGTAAGCCAATTCGCAGAGGTTCTGCTATTCTCAAGACGTCGAGGTGGTGCCTTTGATCTCTTGGGTCGATCAGTAACGTCTTTGATTTCGGTCTGGTATGAGCAATATCAAACAATATGACCCATATCCTTGCATTGAAAACAAGAAACTTCTCTGTCTCTGCTCGAGCTCGCTGGGGCTGACTTCGATTCGGTATGCCAAAATAGCCATATTGATATCACCGTCTTTGTCGAGTGTCTTTACAGTTGTTGTACTAGTGCTTCATTCGTCAACTTCTCTAAGCATATCTAGTTTTTCCATTGAATATGAGGTCTTTCTGTGCATCAAGTGTTTGGATTGTGGTACCGAAACAATCATCCGGAAGTCCTGCTATAAAATAATCAGAAGATGCTTTTCTGTTACTGCTGGTAATTGTCTTTCACCACCTTCGACAATCTCCTTCCGAATAGATCGGAGCTCAGTCCAACCATCCTCGACTGATATTCCAGAGCGCAACTTCCATGTAGCAAGCTCTATGAACTTCTCTCTGACGTCTTAAGGTGTAATACGAATGTACTTTCCTTTGAGGTTCTTGGATCGTAGCAAAATCCTCAAGGAAGTTGTTATCCATATCGTTAATGTTTTGTACAATGAAAAATTCTATACCTGCTTGATGCTTGTCGTATTTGTAGATCGCGGTTCGATAAGATGTAATGCTTCCAAGAGGCTGATGGTATGACGTAGAACGAAATGGTTGAAGCTGCGCAAATGGGATATGACGACAGCCAGATACAGACAGAAGTGCTACGAGTTCTTGAGCCAGGAAATGGGTTTCTCCAGAACTTGATGGAAACATTTGGCAAGACCAAATCTACGAGCCTAAAACTAGCAATGTTGGAGGTATTATAGGCCGGCAGGCACGAACTGTATGCCATCCAAAATATACAAAGATGTAGCTAGCCACTTTTCTATAGGTTTGTAGTGAGCGAAGGCTCGGGTTATCTTGACCTTTCCGAATCAACCGACCAATCTCCCCCCGAACATTTCAACATGAATAAGTCTGGCAAACCCAAAGAAGAGGACATTCTGACAGTGCGTGATGCGATTGAGAGAATGGTGGAAGAAGCTCCGAGGCTGCTTGGTCTCAATGTAAGTATAATCCTTGGTCCTTGGATAGTCTCACAAGTAGCTGAGGTACAATGTTTGCTATAAAAAGACATCAAATATCTTTCAGTATTAAGAGTGCCCCGTTATTGAATCGATTTGTCGGCCGTGGTGCCGAGCTACAGAAACTCGAGGTCGCCCTTTACCCTGATTCCTTTCAATGCAAAGTATACGTGATTGATGGCTTAGGAGGAATTGGGAAGACACAGCTAGCAGTTGAATTTGCTCGAAATTATCATAAAAATACAGTGCTGTTTTTTTTTTGCTCGATGGATCTTCCAAGAATAGCATTTGCCAACCACTGGTCAACATTGCTAATTGGTTACAGCAGAATGAACTATCAGCCGATACAAGAGAAATCTCCTAAAATCGCCATTATTATAATTGCCTAAGGTGTCGATTAATGGTCATCTCTCCCTACCAATTAGTACTGGCTTTTAATCTTTGATTATTTCGACCGTGATCATACTCTCCAAGACAAGGGCCCTACAGGCCTACAATATCAAGGATTCCTCTTCTTCAGCAGATCATGTGTCAATTATTATCACAACTCGGCTCTCAAACATTCGAAGACACGGAAAATATTCTAGAATAGGTATGGTTAGTGATGGCGAAGCGATGGCTGTCTTGAAGCACAATGCAGGAAGATTAATCGGAGGTAAGCAAGAGAAATATCTGGTCAAAACCATACTTCTACTATATAGCTATAGGCTCTTTGGAAGCTAGTCCAGTCGTCAAGCGACTACAAGGGCTCTCTTTAGCCGGAGCATATTTACGAGAGACAAACACGGCTTTCTCTCGTGTTATAACAGGCTATGATAAAATTTGGGATCTAAAAATGCTAGAACAAAATGAATTTCCTTTGGATAATTATTCTGATCGAACCATTTGACAACATACAAACTTTCATATGAACAGGTAGCAAATCAAAGCCAAGAGGCAGCAGGTCTGCTCAAACTCTAGGCACTCTTATATTTTGGGGATATATGGTATGAATTGGCTGTTTCTGCATTGAAACTTCGCTCTGAGCTCAGTATTGAAGCACTCACTTGGTTATTACAGGTTGTGTTAAAGCTATAAAGTATCGCAGGATATGATTGGAAGCATAGGGCAAGATTTGGATGGTATTCGGACGTTGAAGAGAATGAGAAAAAAAGGAAGAAAAGTTAATGGTGGGATTGATGAAGAAGCTTTGAATAAAGTCCTACATTTCATCAAAGCGCTCGTGTCCGCAATCGCATTGAAAAGCTTGATGAGTGAGTGAGTGGATCGGCAAAATTGCGTTGATATAATATAACAGGAGATACACTATTGTCAATCAAACGGATAGCGAGAGCGGAGAAGTTGTAACTGAATTTAGGGGACAGTCATGAAGATGGAGATGCATCGGCAGTAATCACCCACTTCGATTTATCCAACCATTCTCTAGGCAAGAATCCAGAGTTTGGTACCCCGCCGGTGGCATCGATATACAGATCTACTGTCTTCTCCTTGCCGTCACTCAATCCTATACTTGTGGTTCTATCAGCAGTTTTCTTACTGCCTACAACACGAACATTATGTAGAAATTCCACATGCGCTTTGTGTTCCAAATTTCTTTGAGTTGAAATCCCAACTTCACCAATGGAATCCATCATATTATCTCTTGACCACTCCACTAGCTCGCCTCCGCACGAGAAGGTATCAAGCCGAGGCTCAAACTAAGAGAGTCGTGGTGGGCATTGAAGTCACCCCTTATGATGTATTTCGACAGAGGGACTAGCCTAGTAGTAATCGACTACCTAGGTACGTTGAGAATTGAATAGCCATTAACATTGAGCCATAGCAAGTCTCTCGAGTGGATTGGTCGCCTTTGTTGAATCCTGAGACCAGGTGACTTCCTCACATATTCCAAAACTCTGGGATTGAAAAGTTCCTTCTGCCCAAAGTACTCCCAATCCCAGGAGTCCACTAGAGCATATAAATAGATTGTGGGCGAGCTCGCTCGCGATTGTATCGAAGCCTCTTTGTTGAACATAAATATCACGTGATAGCGCGATCCACACACAAAAGTTACGGAAAAATCCGACGCCTTATGTTTTCGTCCTGGTGATCCCAAAAGTCCGACGCATAAGTTTTCGAAGCTACGGAGTACGCTCCAAGACATAGATATCTTTCTCTAAATTTTTTGCATTGTTAATCACGATGTCTAAACAATACTCAGGGCCTATTCCTTCAAAGCTTACATTGCTTGCCAACCTCCAACAGTTTTCGCAAGGGGATAAGGTTCGATTCTTAGGATGGTATGATTGTTATTTGCTCTTCTTCCGCATCAATCCCGCCGTTTACACAAGTTGTACCCAAATTCTCAAAGTCTGAAAAAGGACAAGATACTACTAAATCCTGGCTGCTCACTGGTTCTGAGTAGAACCACCAAGTACTCGCTGCAACAATTTTACAAGTCCTCTGTTGGAGAAAAGGCTGACTGATATTGCACTGTATATAGTGTGACAAGCTATAACAGAAAATCTGCCGTTCTTATTTTGGAACACAACTTTCCTGTTGGCAACGGAATAAAAGCTCTTGTCAACGTTCAACTTTTGCTGAATAGCTTAAAGTCTCATGAGACTCGGATTGGAGAGTGGGTCAACATTGTGGGTTATGTAGTAGATTTAGGTGGACAACAAGATACCAAAGATGGTCTGCCAGGGATTGAAATATCTATTCAAGCAATTGCCTTATGGTCATCTGGTCCCATACAGCTCGACGCATACGAAAGAAGTTTTATGCCTCGACATTAAGAACATCGGAACTGGAAAGTTCTAGTACAACATCGGCAAAAAAAGAACGTTTGAGTTTGTCTGTAACTGAAGATAAATGATGGAGCTTACCACAAACCATACAGACTCGCACAGAGGAGGGAATGCTCTCTACCAAATGTTCGAGAATCATGCCGAGAAGCTCAATTTGAAATCCACAATCAGAGTCTTGGTACCTCATGACAAGTATTTATTGTGCCTGCCAATTATTCTGAGGGTCTCGAAGGAGAGAAATAGGATTTGACATAGGAGTTCGCGCTGCGAAGTTTCATATCTTTGTTCCTACGAGCCAATCGCCACCAAAACCCGTATAATGTTATGGATCAATCACTGCGCCAAATGGCATGCGACTATCATGAAATTTTGCGGCGCAAAATACACTGTCTTTGGGGTTGCCGCTGCTTGTGTGCCTACTTAGGATCGAGGCCTACAACGATTTAATACATCACTCTGGGCATTTAATCCTTCCATTGTTTTAAATCTCAGGTCTCCTGTGCAGGATAGAATACCATTGCTGTCTTGGCGCTTTGGGAAAATTAATATCAGTATGACTGTCACAAAGTTTAAGCCGTCAAATTCCGAGATATTCGACTACTACGATAAAGAGCTACAACTGCACGTTCCGTCTCGCTTCTTCCTTCAGCTGCAGATCAATTCAGCCTAATATACTATTCGGTAGAACTTGGGAAGTAGCCTTACCTCAGTCTTGATGTCTGGGGTTTGTGAGGCTTCGAACAGGTCCCATTTTTGGCTGCAATACATACAACTAAACTTGTTGGTTCAGCTTGCGACTACTGCTCTAGTAATAAAAGCGATGAAAACGGACACATCGGTTTTAATCGCCTTGCTGGAGTAGCACTATTGGCTTGCCCTGGTTCGCATTTTCGAAAGTATTCACTATTAGTCTGAGGAGGCTTCTGGATAGTGATGTTTATTCAACGCATGAATATCTCGAGGAAGACGCACCAGAATGCAGCTTTCCCAATGCTCCGAACAATGGCAACAAGATGCAGAAATACATTGTAGACGATGCGCCAGCCAAATTCAACCCTCAAACAAAAACAAACGCTATCAAATGATCAGGATGCTAATATCAAATATATTTGTGTATGCGAGCGTTATGCATTTTTACTTCCACAACAGCCTTTATTCCTTCTGCCTTGTGGCACAATATCTGTCTCTAGAACCTTTTGTGCCATAGAGCGAACACGATACCACACCCTTGAGCTCTTGTTGAAAAGATCTGCATCGTTCGAGTTATCTTGGCCCATCGAATTTGAAGCCTTCTCATTCGAAAAGTCAAGAGCTTCTATGATCTGGGCGATGGGATCTTGAGGAACGGGATTTTGAGCCTCTCGAAATGACGACTGGCTGATGCAAAGGTCGCTTTAGTTGCTTGTCTGACTCCTTCTTGGCTCGAGCCTCTGCCTGCTTTTCCCAGAGTTCCTTCGACTTAATACAGATATCGTCTATCTGCTCCTATATATCTGATTAATCGAGATATTCCAAGCAATCTCTTGCCCATAATGGTGCTCACATCTGTCAAGCACTCTCCAGGTGTGCTAATCAGATATCCGTCTTCTCCCTGCGCACTGAATGAGCATGATTAATTGGCAGCGGAAACTATCATCACATACGTCTCGTGTATATGGCCTCAGCGTAGATTCTGGTCCCAAGTAGTACTGGATCTCTTTGGTGATGACTCTCTTGTTGATATAAAAATTGGGTATCCAGTATCGATTAAGTTGAGAAGACATTGCACTTGGCTATTGTATGACGGTAAGATACGTGTGAAATGAGGTATTTAAAGAGGTATGGACTGGTAGTGTACCACTATATACACCGGTCTAGGACAGTCTTTTGTAGAGATATTTGAGCCGTCTATAAGAGCCTTATGATGGCTGAGAATGTGGCGATAGACATTGAGGGTTATCAACACCCCTCCTTTCACATCTTTACTGAAATCGGACGGTTCTGTGGCCCCATAGACTATTGCTAGCTCGACTATCCGAGTCGAAGATCCAACACCTTTACACGTACTCGCATCGAGTTTTGCATACAATATAAGATTCCGGGCAATGGTGGTGTTTGGAATCCAATATTTTAATCGCCTTATTGAGGCGAACTGGCGAGTTTGCCTCCTCGCACTCCATTGGCTCCAGCAACTTCCTTAGCAATCATAAGATACAAGAAGAGAACTAGCCGTGCAAATGAAATGCAACACTATAGACCGCCTCCGATGCGTGTTTCTCGTGGCATTCCATTGCTGGAATATGAGGGTAATTACATTGCAGTAAGATTACGGTCGTGTTACAGAGAACTGCAGCAGGAAGATTTTATGCAAAAAAACAATATCACGAGGACACCAAACAAATTCTACGAAACGCTTCTCAACTTTTACAGACGTAACCCAAACTCTTTGGCTGATAAAGTTGGGTTCCATCAACGATCTAGATCGAATTTGGTACTTCTTGATTTTGATCTTGGGATTCGAAGCGAAATTCCGAACCTTGAGTAATTGAGGAGTATACTTGTTTCAAAAGACCCAACGAAGACAGTACATGTTTGCAGATCGCTAATTTTATAGCATATTTCTCAGCTGATATTTTCTACTTATTATCGCAGATCCGCCAATGATGAGGCAAGCGCAAGCATTGGCGCAAGTTCGCATCTATGGAGATTATTTCGCTTTGTATGCATATTTCAAACAGAAAGTCGATTCCTCCATCCTTTGGGATTTCTATGATTACTTGCCCGCCATAGAGATGCATTCTTTCTTTTACCCTGTCTACCAATGTTGTAATATCATGGGTAGTGGGAATTGATCTTTTGCTCCCTCTAATTTCAATCACCTGCTCAAAAATTTCCATAATATTAATTTATGTCGCACGCTTGCAGGTCTTTCTAGAACGCTAGTACTTTCTCTTCAACATATTATCAGATCCAAAGCAATGTAGCTTGGACGAAGTCAACTGGATCTTGTAGTCGAAGTATGGAGCTCTCTTCTCTATTCGCCTACCAGGAACAGAAGAATTATCAGAAGCTCAGGATAAATATCATATTTGTCAGAAGTATCTGACAAGTGTCCAGCCCAAACTTCGTGGTGGGGGTTCGATAAAAATCACAAGATCTTCCTCCATGCAATACACACATAGGGAAGACAGCTACCTGCGACTTGTGTATCATCCACGTGATGAGGTCCTTCTTTATCGGCCTTCTGGACCAAGTTCTTTTACAATTATCATCCATATTCTCACCACATTGGCGCCATTACGAGTGAGTTCATAGAACCTTGACAACTTTTAGCCGATATAAGAAAAGCGTGGCAAGTTTCGCCCGAATTATGAGAATATATGAAGTCCCACCCATTCAGTCTGAGATACATCAATGCCGATTTCCGCATATAAAATGTGGATTCCAAACGCATGGTTCATAATACTAGTACGTCTCACCTGATCCGAGTATCCGAAATAAACATTCGAACCATTAGTGTCCCAGCTTTTACCGAAACACGAAACTCTCAATGTTCTCAAAAAACTTGATAATGGGATCTGGGCGAACGAATCTTTTTGTACACTGCTGGATACAAAACCACTCATCTCAACACAGATAATGCACTGCCTAGTCGGCCTTCCCCAACACTTTAGTATAGTAATATTCCTGACCCTGGATGTGTGATCCGGCTTCCGGGGTTCATGCCTGGCCCTGCAGAAATTGGCTACGCCCGAGAAATGTGCAGCGATGGAGTTACACCTATGACGAGTTTTCGCTTGGTTTAACGTGAGACGATTCATCAATCTTTGGCCCCCAAGTATCTGTGTGCCGTGAAGGAACAGCAAGAAGACACAAAAATACGGACTGTGGATACCAGAAATTGTAAAGGTGTGAGTCGTGTAAGAAAGAGGCTTTGCTCGAAGCTTTTTCAGATATTTAAATTGGGAGCAGTAGAAATGAGGTTTCGGGTGCTAGTTTTGGAAGTCTTTTTGGTAGCATCAGATGCGCCTCTGAGTGACAACGAGATTAAGCATCAAGTCAAGTGATTTACTCAGCACCAACAAAGCGCCGATTGGTTGCCAAGCTATTTCAGTTGTTCATTGACCAAATTGTTAGAATTGTGGCTAAAAGAGCGGTGATCTAGCACGAAAGGATGCCATTGAATTCGAGAATAACCGCCTTAAGATCAGCAGTCAGCAGCGTCAATGATGGTTCGCCATGCAGCGACCACGACATCAATGTAATCACCGGCATGATAATTTATTGCGATATAAATGCCACACCAACAAATGCAGTCCATTTGATCTCATTCAAAGTACTGTTGCATCGAGGCAACTTGATAAGTAGCAGCATGGTCGGCACAGCGTAAACATACAGGGCCAATAACGCGGCCAAAATTTCTTTCATCTCTATTGACAACCACTCCTATCACGAGGCGAAATTTCCCCATATATAATATACATTTAAACCAAAATACACGTACATTTCCACCTGTACATACCACGCATGCACAAGTGCACCCAAATATACACTCAAGCTCCAGGCTACTATACATGCGCGCCAACTTTCCATCCACAATGCATCTAGTCTATCTCCTGGGGTACGCATAAAAATCATATATATCCACCCGTCAACGGTGGGGGACGGTATTAAATTAAAAAGATGAACACCGAGTCGCAATATAAACGCAAGTACACCACATACAGTTCAAACTACAGTACTCCCCACTGGCACGGAGCGTCTCCCGTAGCGGAAACGGAAACGGCATTGACGCAGGGATATGCATGGTCGGTTG
>NGKI01000004.1:350507-379341 GCA_002162615.1 Myriosclerotinia duriaeana
ATGGATTAGATTGTGATTGTGATTTTTTGCTAGGCTAGTTGAGGATATCGAGCGCGTTTTTATGCCTATGTATTTGTGATGCAATGTCCTCGCCCTTCTTTCCATGACGTGGACTAAAGCTTTTAGCCCAGAAGTAAGATTTACTGAAGATTTAAAGATGGAAGCGAATAGAATAGTTCAGAGCCAATGCTTTTGCGAGTATCTGTGTGGGGCGAGATGAGGTGGAAGTAAACATGAGGTATGGATGTATGCATGCAAGCATTTAAGTTGCATTATATAGAGAATATCAAAGAGTAGTAGTAGGTAGATTCTGTAGACACCCCAATATATGGGATGCAATAATTAAATACAACAAATTATATCACAATGTTCCCAGGGTAGTCATTACATAATGCCCCATGGGCAACAGTCGAGTCCAATATATCGCGCTGTGATATCCGCTCGCCATTGAACCAACTAATCAGTTGAACTAATCAAACTATATTAAACTTCACACTACCACTCTAGCCCGTCTACCTGACTCCAACTCCCCCCTCTTCCCCCCAACCCACCCCTCCAAGCTCCATTCCCCACTGGAAACTATACCTACCTTAGCCCAGCCAGCACCACACACATTCGCCCTATCTCATCGCAAGTCTATATCATCCACTTCCCAAACCTTATATCCCCCAACATCCCGCCCACCTCCAACAAACACGCTGAGGCTGATAGCGCAGTGGTCAGTGTGACTGATCACCACATGGAGCCATTGAGTGCGTCGGGCCAGCCGTGTTCCTGTTGCCAGAGCAAAACCCGAGGCCAGGGTTTTCTCGGTTCCCAACCCTTCGGGGGCGGGGATTTCTTTTGCTGTTTTGGTGGTCTTTTGGGGTTGGGATTGGAGATTTTTTTTTTTTGGTGTTGAGGATAGAGGGAGGCATAGTGTCTGTCGTCATTGGCTACCTAAAGTATCCATTTTCATAGTTTTTTTTGGGGCTAGTTTTGATTGTAATGAGAACGTATGCCGTATACGGAATCTGAGTTGAACGTACCTAGCTAGGTACGTTACTTTATTAATCAGCCTCTATCTATATATCACGTCCTGGCTGTCAGTGAGTCTTCCATCTCCCATAATATCATAAAGTCATCTCATCTCATTTCATACCATGATCCTTCCACCACCTCACCTCACCTCACCATCTCATCTCTTTCACCTCACCATCCCATAGATACCATACCATACCATACCATAAACAAACCTAGACAAAAAACCTGCCTGGGCATACAGTACACCTGGGTGTTCCATGCAATTAGCATATTCATTTTCTTCACATAAATAATAATACTCCCAACTACCTAATACAAGATAATATCCACACCACCTTACCCACCCACTCATCATCATCATCATCACTATCTCTCTCCCCCTCCCTCTTTCCCTCCCAACAACAACAACAACATCATCATCATCCTCCTTCTCCTCCTCCTCCGATTTCAAAATAAAAGTACACCAGGTGTAAGTAAGTAAATAAGTATAATTCAAAAGACAGACAGAGGAAACTAACCGCAACACCTACTACTACCTACTAGTAATTTCATCACACCAGCAACACAACCAACTACGCACCCCCACAACCTACAACTCAGAGGAGACGTTATTCCCCGATAGTGTCGCTGTTTGGGTTGCTTCCTTGCAGGGTGGAGGAGTAAAAAGTCATTTGCCTCGATCACGAGTGTACAGCTGAACGGCCAATGATTCTTCGAATTCGATCGTGAGCTTAACATTCACATTTACATTACACATCACATCACATCACGCACGCATGCACAAACAAAGCCCTTCTTTGATGTCAAAATCATGAATGTATCTAACATACATACATACTAATATACACATTCCCATCTCACACTTCTCCGCCGATGTGTGAATATATATGTGTGTTATGCCTCTTCCATAAAACCAGCGCTCACTTTAACCGACCCATTCGAACTCACGACAGCGTCCAAGATTTCTCTCCACCTTGGTTGGACTGACCTCCTACAAGTAGGCAAGTAAGAAAGTAAAATCAAAGTATATCGCCGTCGTAATAATGAGATGATCAATGGCCTCCCGCCTCCAACCACGGGCACACCCAATCAACCCATGCTGCGCTGCCTTGCATGAATGATAGGATAAAATTCCAAGTGAAGAAGCAATCGGTGCGTCCTTATAAAAACGACCGCATCGGAAAAACGCCCCAACCTGATGCTTTTAAGTCAAGCCCAAACCGCCCAAAATGAAAACGAACCACCGCTGCTATGTAGAATCGAGTATGCTAATCATCTCGCCGATGGGATATCTAAAGAACTAACGCCCGTTCTTGTCCTAATTTATTCGCCAAGCTTATGCCCCGCATTTACTTCGTTATAACATTATGCCCATGCATTTGCCTATGCCCGATCCCAATTGCAAAACTTGACCCAAATGTTCCCGATTCTCCAACACCACAATAAAATGAAATGTACCCCTCCTCATAAATTCATGCTGTCCCTATGCAATGAAATAGAAAAAACTTTTTGAAGTCCAAATATACAACTTCGTATGTGGGCATGCTGCCCCTTTTGGATCGAAGTGCGAAAACATACTTTTCATCTGATAGCCTCCATCTATCTGATTGATGTATTGCACCTAGCAGAAAAAAAAATGCTTAAGTGGAAACTGAAGGCGGAGGAAAACTTCGTACGAAACCCGCATCAGTCAAAGTTTCACCGACTTTGAGCCCATTATTTGTCCCATTCCCATTCCCATTCTGGTCAACAACCTGTGCGATAGTTTTCTTGACGGTATTCGCAACAGGTGGCGGTTTGTTATTGCTCGAAGCAGCAGCTGGTGGTGGATTTGAAGGATTAGCTAGCCCAGAGGATGACGAGGCTGTATTTGGTCTGGCAGGTGCGATTTGATTTGAGCCGGAACTTGTTCGCTGTAAGCCGGGTGTCATAAATGGTAGCCTGGGCACAGAAGAACCAGTGGATTGGGTTTGACCAGTGGATTGGTTTTGGCTGATTCCATTTAACGACGGGCGCATGATCGTTTGTTTTGGTGCGTCTGCTCCAGTAGGCTTTACAGGTCGCTGGGATGCGTTGCCTGGTAGCTTGTTCTGATTAGCCGATGGCTGGAAAGGCTGTTGCGGTGCAGATTGTTGTTGGGTGTGAACTGGTTTGGCAGGAGGTGCACGGGGAACAGTGGGCAATTTCAGAATATTGAGTACGCCGTTGATAAATTTCATCTCATTTTCCATAGTGTCAAGAGAACGATCTTCTTCGGTGCCATTATAAACGCGGTTTATGGCTCTATCCAAAAGCGCTTCGTTATCAGCTTGGGGGCACTTTTCTCGTAATTTATTGACCACGAGATTGCGATAGCCCATTACCACATCATGCATATGAGGAGGAATGACTCTCTTTTGATAAACAGGGGATTGTGCATTTTGAGATGCAGCCTGAGTTGGAGCTTGGGTTTGATTACCATCCGATGGCTGCGGCTGCTGTGGAAGTGCCCGTGACTGGGCCATATTTTGGGGTTGTGACAATCCCTGTGGTTGATAGTGAGGCTGTTGTGGATGTTGCGGTTGCTGCGGTGGCGCTTGTTGCCGTTCGGGTTGCTGTTGAGTTTCCTGGGGTTTTGCTGTAGCGGCAGGCGGCTTTGGACCATAAGGTGAACTGTATGAAGCCGGCGCTGTAGGTGCCAATTGAGGTGCCATTGGAGGGATAAAAGGTGCGTGAATAACATGAGGCGGGGCGTAACCTGGTTGCGCTAGATAAGGCGTATAATGGGGATTTGGAGGACCTATGTAAGGTTGCCCTTGGTGGTAGTGCTGGTACCCTTGATGTAAATGTGGGTTCATCTGATCTGGATGTAGTTGGGGATTTAACATGAATCCAGGTGGAGGGATTGGATTGAGGCCGTAGCCAGGAACGGGATGGCCAGCTTGATATATTGGCTGATTTCCACCTGCGACAGGAGGTGAAGCTGCCTTCTTCTTCTTTTCCTTCATGTAAGTTGTACCTGGTTTTAAAGTCCAAGCCCAGCCTTTACCAGCGCGCTTCGTACGTTCAAAACATTCATGCTGTCCTAAGTTATGCCTGACACTACTCTGCCATCCCTTGGAGTCTTGAAATGCGAAATACGGATACTTGACCTCCAACTCATTATAGATTTGTGGAAGACATAAAGGAGTTTTTACTTCATCGAGCAGCTCCCAAACGAGCTGAAGATAATTCTTTTGTGGCTTTATAAGCTGTTCCACCGTATATGCCTCTTTTTGGCGGCAGACATACTTCAAAACATAGGCGACCTTTCTGGTACTTCCCTTTTTAGTATGTATGCAATTACCATCGGAATCAAACTTATCCTCGTCAGCCTCCTCAGGTGACTTGCGACCCGATTTTCTCTTGGTATATTTGCGTTTTGGTCGTGGTGCACCATCTTTCGATTTTTCTGGTAGAGGATGCTTCCTTGGCCTACCAACCTTGTTTTTGGTTCCGGGCACATTATTTGTAGCGTTTGCTTGAGTTTGATCTTCAATTCTCTGTTTTTCTTGTGCTCTTTCTTCCTCTTGAAGCTTCTCTCTTTCCAATGCTTCTTTCTTCGCAAGCTTTTGTTCTCGTTTGGACATGACACCATTTTTGGGTGGTCGCCCTGGCCCTCGTTTCTTTGTAGCTTGTGGGCTCTTGGTTGGAGGGTCGTGTGGGCTAGCGTCAGTTGGCGTGTTGACTAGAGGTTCTTCTTCTTCAACATCGTCATGCTCTTCATGCTCTTCAAGTTGAACGCCATCAGCATTACTCATAACTGAATCCTCTTCCCCTTCCCCTTCCCCTTCCCCTTCCTCTTCCTCTTCATTGTCGCTATATTCATCAGCATATCCGGGTCCATAGACCGAAGAAGATTCACTATTGTCGGTGGACCTCTGATCGCCATCTCGCTGTGTTTCCTTAAAACTAAGGCTCATCTCTTTGCCATTTTCAGAGTAAAGTGTTCCGTCAGTGGTGTTCTGCGATAAGATGTCCTCAAGGTCCACGTAGTGCTGAAATCCTGTATCATCAAGTACGAGATCTGGTAACATGAACGTGACAGATACATAGCCCAGTTGCAATTTGCTGCCACTTGTCAATGGTGCTATATGCTGAGGTTCATAGAAAACCCCATCCACAAATCCACCGTTCCTCCCAAGAAACCGTACTTTGAAGATGTCTTGGCGATGATCATAGAATATTTTAACATGTTCTCTGGATATGGCTTTGAACCCCGCGACACCTTTATCGAAGGGGGGATGTACACGGACGATAGGGCAACTATTTGGATCGGGGTTTTGAACCGGCATATTTTCATTAGGCAGAAGTAAACTGGGGTCGGCAATCAGACTATTGCCCGAGCCGCTTTGTGATAAGGCTTTAGCAGACTTTGACTTTTTGAGCTTCTTTATCTTGCGATTTCGCAAATGCTCATTCAATGACATCCAAGACTCCAAGATACCACCCGCTTGGTTTATGCTCATGATAGTTTGTCGAGGTAAATTAGTATCTATGGCAGCTTGGCTGCTACCATCGGGATCTAAATTAGATTTATTCCATGCCTCTTCAATTTGTGCTTGCTCTCTCTCGTATTTCATCATGTTGCGATAGGCAACCATATCGCGACCGATGATCACTTCATTTGTGGTCATGTAGAATGCGCTATCATCGAAAACCAGCTTTGCAAAACCATCCAATTGCACCCCCGCTTCTGCCATGTTTGCTTGGTCAGAATCCCATTGTGGATCAAAATATGGGCGAACATTAAAGTCGTTATTGGGAATTGTGTTGCCTTGAAGCTGCATGCTGTTGTTTAGGGAGTAATCGATGTCCATATTCACGGGGAGTTGTTGAAGGGAGTCGAGGGTTTTATTAGTTGGTGCTTGTGCCTGCTCCTGAATGAATTGGGCTGCTTGCTCCTCGTTGCGATGTCCATCAACTTCGGGGTTGGAATCAATGAGCTCTTTTTCTTGCGAGTGCTTTTCAATTGTCGGCTCACATATCTCCATCGCGGAATCAATGAGCTCTTTTTCTTGCGAGTGCTTTTCAATTGTCGGCTCACATATCTCCATCGCGGAATCGAGTGGCTCATTTGACAGAGACAGATTTGTGCTCTCGAGAAGGCTGCCGACCGGTTGGACATGCGAAGGGACATTGGTCTCCATTGTAGCGGTAGTAGACTTGATTTGTTCTGCAGATCTGGATGGGGGAGGTATGGTGTGAGAGAGATCGAGGTAGGCATCGTTTGTAGACGACATTGATGCAATGGGCGCAATAGGTGCAGCGGCGTAGAGGTCGGTATTTGACATGGTTGCAACGGGCGCGATATGTTGAGCGACGGCGGGTGCGGTTTGTGATGAAGTCATCGCTGCTAATAACAACTCGTCCACCTTCTACTGACTGTAAAGTATTATGAAGGCGGTAGGTCATTCACGAGGGTCGCGGTCACAAAGTGGCTGCGAATAACTCTTTCGTTGCGAAGTTGTCGATTTTCGACGTCAGACCGGATACCTAACGAAAGGTGAAGGAAGAGGAGTTGCATCTTAAGGATCGGAATTATTTTTCGATAGCGAGCGCGGATAACGTCACGTGATATAAACACTTATTTAATTCGATTTCTTATTGGATGAAGAAGGAGATGGATATTGGATGGATTGCATGATTAATAATAAGTTTACAGTAGTCAGTAACCTTGGAATTGATTGCTAGGTAGGTAGGTACTAGGAAAGTAGGAAGGACGGGAAGGTTTGATAGGTACTAGGTAGGTAGGTAGGTAGTACTCAATCTAGTACTTCGTAATTTTAGTATGGAATACTTCGTAATCTGGATGGATTTAATTCATCGATCCATGGACATTGGATACTCTCACTCCACTTTTCACTATAAACTTGTTTAAAAAAGGATTACCTAATACCTACTAGGTACCTAGTAGGTAGATAGATTTATCGGGGCGGATGATTTTCCGCTAGATAGGTATGGTATGGTACAACACTAATATTAATAATAATACTTCATGGAAAACTACCTAACCATCCTCTCTTTAGGTAGCTACAATAATAACCTGGAATGCTTTATTATTATCTAGTGAACCTGCTAATTGCCAAGATTAACCTCAAGCTATACTAGCTAGTATCTAAAATCTTATTTCATCTCCCGAGTATTCTTTGTCTTCATCCGTTCTTTTCATCTCATCTCATCTCATCTCAACATACGAAGTATCGTATTGTATCATATCGTACCCTATCCTATTCTACGCAATCCCCATTTCTTTCAATCCATATCAAATAAATACCTACCCATCCATCCATCCATCCATCCATTGATTCTTCCAAATCCCATCTCTCTGCTCCCAAAATGTGCGATGGAATCGGTCTTCCAATCCCATGGGTGTGTATCCAATGTGGCACCGATCAAAATCCATGTCATGTCAAGGTAGTCGGTCCCACACTTGGCTTCGGAATTGGTGTATTATCTGCTGTGAGTACTGATCTTCTCCACCCCCTCATCCTAGCCAGCAAAACCTATTGATCTACCTTATGCGCCACACTACCATCATCAGTATCATGCACTCCAACTATCCTTACACTACACTATACTACACTACATTACACTACCCATCCACCTAACCCACCATTCCTTTCCTTTCACCCTCCAACTAACAATCCAATAGTTAGTTTGTTGGCCCGGCTCCCTATTCGTCGGCTGCTGCGCTACTGAAATCGGCAAAAAGTATATTCCCTCTCCCTGAAGCTCTCTCTCACCCGACAACCCCGATTACGAGCGTAAAGAAGACCGAAGCTAACCAGGCTACGCAAACTAGAATGTTAGGAGCACCTGTAGATATCAATGGACAAGTCTCAAACGCTATACCCTTTTAACTGAGCACATTCCCTTGGAGGCGCATCTGTCTGGGATGCGCCAGTTCTAGTTTTAAGGCAGAAACTTCCAGAGGGCAGGGGGGAAGAGGATTAGACTTACGGAGGGAGGAAATATTATCTCCGGGTGTTTTATAATGATATATCCGCGAAAACGAGAAACGAGAAAAGCGGAAAATGTGAACAAGAAGATGTCAGGAAGTCTAGTTTGACAAGATGTGATTATACATGCAAGTGTATGTATGTATAGTATGTATAACGAGCGCACGAATTTGCATACATAATGAACACCCAGTAGTTATCCGATCCACCTCACCCGAACCCACATCGATGACACTCAAAAATCAGCATCATAGTAAATCATGACAGGAATAATACATACCTTGGCTTCTCGGTGGCGGAGTATTGCAAGATGTTACTTTCCCGGCTGCATGGTTTACCAAGCTACTCATGTAGACACTTACTACTAGGTCACCCCAATCCCATCCGCTTGAATCGTACTCCCCCTCTCCACCACCCAAAACCTTGGCCCGGTATATTCGCCATATAGGAATGGTGATAGAACCCAGAATCCAAAATACTTTGTTGCATAATCTAAATCTAACTACGGGAAAATGGGGCCTCCATCACAAATAAACTGTTCCAAGTTTCTACCATTCCCAATAATACTTGGAATACTTGGAAATGTGATAGGAGCTACTTAGTACCGGCCTGGTGATCTACTCTAGGATTTTATTCCTATCATCCCCAATAATAGTTGGAAAACGTGGAAATGTGATTGGAGCTACCTAGTAATATAATCTAGGATTCTGTTGTGTTATCTACTACTGTAGGTATATATCTGTGGGGAATTATTAGTAGGGATGTAGAGTAATGTTTAATCTTGAATATTGAATATTAAATAAAAAATATTGAATATTGAATATCGAATAAGATAGTACGAGTTAAGATCTTAGCAGCGAGTACAAGTGAGTCGGGTGGCATTAGCACCATCGCTATGGCAATTTGTGGAAGTGGGAGGTAGTGAGTAGTGAGTAGTGAGTGGTGAGTGGTGAGTGGTAATAAATAGTATGTGGCCATATTCTTAGCGGAGCGGAGCGGAGCGGGGTATGGAGATGGGGATTTTGAGAGGGGGGGAGGGTTGAGGAGGTGTTTGCTTGGGAAGGTGTTTGGAGTTTGGGGTAAGAGAAAGTGAGAGTAAGAGTGGAAGTAGGAGTGAGAGTAGGAGTTAAACTTGAAGTTGAAGTTAAAATCAAAGAGTTAGAATTTAGAATTTAGAATTCAGGATTTAGAATTCAGGGAAACCTACCTACCTACCTACCTACCTACCTATTCTATGAAATTTCTATCAGGAGGAGTAGAATGCTACCCCTAGGTATATTTTGCCATGGATGGATCATTATGGATGTGATGGGGATATGATATGATGAGACGAGGAGAAGGATGCAATTAATAATAAACACGAAGAATATGAAGAACGAGGGTCAGAAACGGAAATATTTCCACGCATCCATCGATTTGATGTCTACGCTTCGATTTGCGACCGTGAAAAGAACTCACTGCTCAGTCTTCTTGAAAAACCAGGTCCTTCGATTATCATATCATACGGGACTTTGATTTGAGTGTACAATCTCCTACCTCCTCCCTCCTACCTCCTCCCTCCTACCTCCGACACATCCCATTCAACACAGCACGCACAGCACGCACAGCCATGGTAAAGAAGAGGAAAGAAAAGAGGAACCGTTCACTCAAGTCCACTAGCAAACCCTAAATACTATATCCTTCAAGAAGAATCATGAAAGAGCGTTGGGATATGAAGATTACTGATTTGATGTAGCGATCCAGCAGTATATATCTATGAATTTATGCATCACTACTCATACTGCTATAAACCTATCAAATCTTTGAGAGATACCCCGTATATGTATAAGTATATAAATCACAGACGTTGATCCGAGTATGGGCAATGATGACAAAGATAATGGATATGTGATATAACCCGAGTGAGTGTTCGTGGATAAAACATCGGGGTTGGTATTCTCAAGTCCATGCTGTGCGGGTATAGACCATTTCATTTACGTCGTGGCACTCTTCGTGCCTTTGTCTGTAGAGACCGCAGGCAAGAAATGGGTATCGTCATGAACCGGTGATATCAAATAAAAATGGAGAACAGGCGGAATCCCAACAGACAATACTCACACATCAAATCCCTTCTTGATTGACGTAGCAAATGTAAAGCATAGAGATGAAATAAAATGCCGACTTACCGTGTCTTTGTTGAATTAAGCAGTAGAGATCACTATGAATTAGTAGCCATAGCAAGTAGACTTACCATCACATCACAAAATAGTGCACTACCAAGAGCACACTTTTCGTATCTTCTCGAAAATTTTGTCAGCATCGTAAAAAATCTAAGTACAATATAGGAGTCTGCACCTTTGCACCATTGATGAATATCTTCAGTCCTCGCTCAAATTGAGCTGATCAAGCCAATCTCACACCGGCTTGTCTGTTTTTCTTCAACTGTTGTGCTGCCGCTCCCGTCATACCACCGATTTGACTGCCATCCAGTGAGCTTTGAGCTTCTCTTCGTTTCTCGTCCTCGATTTTCTTCAATAATTTTTCAGTCTTTTGTTTTCCGCTGCCCTTGCCATGGAACTGATGTGATAGGTGTTTGAAAGCCTCTTTCT
This sequence comes from Myriosclerotinia duriaeana, assembly GCA_002162615.1. Lineage (NCBI taxonomy): Eukaryota > Fungi > Ascomycota > Leotiomycetes > Helotiales > Sclerotiniaceae > Myriosclerotinia > Myriosclerotinia duriaeana. The sequence goes on from NGKI01000004.1 coordinate 361,099, forward strand.
GGTTCATGTTTCTTCCGTGCTCATCGATGTATTTGAGCTCCACGTTGGGTTTGTAATCTCTGTTAAAGTGCTCTGCTAATTGTCTAGATTCTTGCTGGTCTCGCATGGTGTTCTGTTGTCTAGCATGTTCTTCTTTTTCACGAGCAGAGAGACGATCCAGACGGCCTGTGGTACGATCTCTCTCTCTTTGAGATTTCGCTCTTCTCTCTGCTTCTGCCTCACGTCGTTGCTTTTCAGCGAGGAACATTTGTTTCTCTCTGAAAATTGTGGCCGCATCCCCAGACTCTGAAGTCTTGAGTATACCTCTTCCTCTTAGAATATTCAACATAGATCCTAAACCTACGTTATCGAGGGTAGCCTCCTTTTCCAACCCATTATTTTCGATTTTTTGATTCGCCTCTTCTTCGCGTTTAATTCGAGCAAGTCTGTCTTCATCATCCTCTATATTCGCATACGATTCGTTCATTTGGACATCCCCGTCATCATCAGAGTCGGCATCCATGGAGGTGACGGCATCTGCTGGGCGTGATACTGATCTTTGCTTCGGCTCTGGTGCTACTGGTTTCTGAAGGTTCGCAACAAACTCCGAGGTTTCATCGATAACAAGTCCTGAATCATTTCCTTCCTCATTATCTGCAGCTGGGGTGGCTGATGCTTCTTCCCGTAATCGCTGAGCAAACTCTTCTGGTCGTATCTTTTGACGTTTCTTCAATGCATTCCTTCGTTGGGTAGCAAGTAAGGATTGTAAATCATCATCATCAACAAAGGACATATCCTCAAAAGTTCGTTTCTTGATCGGTTTAGAGCCTTGATCAACATCCATTACTTCGGAACCGTCTCCGCTTGACACAGTAGGCTCAGGTTCGGGAAATACATCGTCTTCGTCCACTGCTTTCTGTCGTGTTGACTTGGCCTTCTTCTTCTTGGGCTTTCTAACCTTGATATCTGAAATGTCAAGGTAATCGGATGTCGACTCGTCGTCTTCTAAATGATATGTCAGTGACTGAACTACTTGAATAGTAGAAAATTCAGGGTTCGGATGCTTACTTAAGATGTCAAGGCTGAAGTTTTTGACTCTTGACTTCATGGTAGATGCGGGATTTACTGACGCGGTTTCAGTAGTACTACCCATACCGTCTAAAGTAAACCTCTTTCCCTTTTTACCATCGATTTCCTCGTCATAATGCGCCAAAATTTTCTTTTCCCCAGACTCATCATCATCGTCATTTGGGTTGTACGTAGGCTTCTTCTTTTTGAGCTCCAATTTATCAGACAACTTCTCACGCTCACGCAAATCCAAATTCTCCAATTCGTCACCTTCCTCTTCGTTTTCTTCAATCGTGGTATCCTTTAATGTGAGGACTTGGTCTTCCCCTTCGGCAAATGTATCCAGCTCATGTCCAACTCTAACGCCTGCGAGATCTTTGGCTGTATATTCGGCAGCGGCAGCAGCCTCTGCCTCGGCACGTTCCTGTTCCTTCTTTCTTGCCTTTTCAATCTCCTTTTGTCGTTTCTTTTGCTTCATCAGCCATGCTTTAGCATCCAAATCGCCATCATCGTCAGCTTCTCCTAGACCTTTGCCTTCGAGTTTGGCGAATCGTTTGGCAGTATCTCGCGCTTTCTTTATGGCTTCTGCTTTGGCCTCTCGTTTCCTCTTGGCCTCTTCAGCTTCTTGTAATTTTCGATAATTATCATAGCCTTCAGCCTGACGCGATTCTAACGTACTGCCAACATCTTCTGCTGCTACGGATGGAGTCTCTTTAAAAACTGGACCGGCCGCGCCTGGTACTGGTAAAGGTTTTAAACCAAGTGATTGTCGAATTCGATTTGTCTCCTCGATAGAAATTGCGTCCGCCATTATGATATGATGTATCGAGAGCAAATTATTTGATGGATTACCTAGTATTGTGTCGAGTTTCGCGAAATGAACAAAGTTGAAGTTGAATTGTGAGGCTGACATGGAACTTTCAGTCTAACCGAATATACACTAGTACATCCACAAAGCGAGCTAATTTAGCGCCATGATTTCGGTACAAAACAATTTTCTCGCTCGTAAAATTTTCGTTTTTCTTTCTACAAAAAACATGAGATTTGTGTCCAGCGTCCCTTCACCAAAACTGTTCGCAGTGGAGGTGTAAGGTTGTATGCTGAGGCAGTTCGATCGTCTTATGGAGCCATCAACCTACCAAGGTATTCTATGATGTCAATATCCGATTGACAAATCTCAGAATGATCAGTCCTTATGAAACCTGAGTCGCTTCGGCTGATTCGGTGGATGAGTGTACTTGAAGACGTCAGATTCCAAATCTGTTTGCCTAGGCTGTTAGCCCTTGAGGTTGCGGAATAACCCTCTCGTCTACATTTCAATCTCGGGGGATTTACATGATGGAGCAAGACTTCAATTACAATTACAATACTATTTCGATTTGATACTCGGCGATTATATGGACATACGAATGACTGGTGAATGGTTTATATGCGTGGTGGACTATCTGCGAATAAGGAGCATCGTCTTAATTGGTCATTTACTCCATCAGAATGATTTTCAATGGTAGACCGGCGCATTGCGCGTCAAGCTAAGTATTATATTGAGCTTATATATCTTCATAGTTCCTCCCCTGCAGACAGAAGGCCCGATACATAATTCATTTCTATTCCCGAGGTCGTCATCACTTTCTTCCAGATAATTGACCTGAACTACTTATGCATCACTGTGCCCAGGTGTGTGCAAGCATCGGAATTCGATACCTTTACGGCTTTCTGCCCTACCTCTAACGTACCTAGTAATAACTTGCCTTGGCACACGAGATCTTCATAGCGGGTTGATTTCTCACTATGCTGGAATTGGAAGCTGGACCTGAATAACATACCTAACCACAACGATGGGGTGGGTGGTCGAGCGGCGGCTGATCAGCCTTGCATATAGAGCATGCATGTAGAACATACCTACTATCCCCCCCCCTGAATAAAGGTTAAATTTTTTGCCCTACTCCAAGCCCAGAATTTAACCTTTATTTAGGGGGGGGGGATAGTATGGATATCTACTACCTAGGTATCTAGTAATGGCTAGTATGAACCTAATGACAGCTAGGATTTTCGGGTTGATAGCCACTCGGCACAAAATCAATGTGCCTCGGAAATCAATCTTATTGCTGGAATTGAAGAAAGCCAATTTCCCAAATATCCACCTCGGTATACAACTGGACTGAACTGATGGCCATGGCTTGCAGCATAAAGTAGGAGTCCGGCAGTCTAGTTAATGATCTTCTGTTCTGTCGCCGGCTCATCATTCGACCGGACGGAGAAACTCGATCCCGCCATATCCAATGCCATCTCAACATACCCAATAGGTAGGTAGTTTGAGGACCCAATCTCTCTAGCTATATTTGATACCTACCTACCTCCAGGGCTAGCCAAGGAGATCTACGTTGTCCACGGGTAGCTTGAATGGTGACTAAAATAATACTGCTGCACAAAGTGATGATGCTATTGCAAAGTCGCACGTCTGTCTCAATCTCCTCGAGGATTATTGAGCCCAAGCATAGGTAACACAGGAAGCAATTTCATGTACATGATACCAGTATATATACATTTGCATGAGGTAAAAACAATCTTCATCAATTTTCGACAATCTTCACAATCTTCATACTCCTGCTGCCCTGCATCAACCATGCAAAGTAACTCGTGCTGGGACGCAATTGCGGGGTAGCCAATTCGCGATTCAGGCTGTGGCTGCAGGATATGGAACGGGCCGATTACCTTATTCGCTCGTTGAATTGGCACGCGGCACATCAAAATAATGGGTTAAGGGTTTACCGGGCAGGGGATACTCGGGTCTGTTTCGATTCGCTGGTCGCTGGTCGAGGGTCGAGCGGAATGTTTTATGTTTTACTAAAAAGTGAGTGTCTGGTATTTTGATCAAAATTTCCAATTGCAATCAATGGAGGCTTTGAGTCTAATTGGTTGGGATTTACCAAACAAGAAAATACAGTAGCACGTGAGTAGATAGAGGAACCTTGGAATGGATGCCATTGTTATGTGTGGGGTCCCCGGACTTTGTCTGTGGGGTCAAAATATGAGGATACCGGTGAACCACCAGATTTCGAGCCAGACACACCCTCACACCCTCACACCCTCACACCTTAAACATGTACTAACACATATAAGATCTTATTAATCATCTTATGTATTACTGAGATCTTTCAAGCATATGTTTGCTGTTCTAGTCGTCATATCCTCTAGGACTCATCATTCTTCTAGTCCACCATCATGGCACCATGGCACCATCCCGTCTGTTTAAAGACTAGATACTTATTAGGCAGGTGCAATCACATCTAGACACGATTCTAAGGGGCCACTTTTACATGCGTACCAATGAACAGAGAAAAGGTCCCAGCTTTCCGAATGCATTTATTAAGGGGATTCGGGAAACAAAGCAAGAAATTTCAACTATTCAACTTCGTGGTAAGAATTTAGCTCATTATTATTATTCACACACATCAAACGGCACAACATCGTGCCTGGTTCTCTGAGAATCTCAAAAAGGTTCTACCTCCGTACCGTACTCAACTCGTGACTACTTCCACACCTTCCGGATACACATACAAAAAGGCAGAATTCAATCGTTCCTGGATTAGCTCATCCCATCCTTACAACACCTACCTACTATCTCAACCCGCCAACCCACCAACCCACCAACCCACCGTCCACTCTATCCTAGAACCCCCTGAATCTTTTTTGGATGCATCGAGCTATCTAACGGCAGAATTGAATTCGGTCCTACATACTTTCACTCGTGACAGAGGCCGAGAGGTAGAAGAGGTACTCTCATTGATATAAATAGCAATGGCTTCCTCTATGCTCTCTGCTCTTACCTCTCTCAACTCCATCGGCAATTTCAATAGCACCCTGGTTCATCAGGCCGTTCAACCTATCATGCATACACTTACTCCTCTCTTGTTGGTTGGCAGTCTTGCCCTCCAAACTATCTTTGCTTTTCCAGATCCCAGTCGAGTTGAGCAACGCAATGCCGAAATATTAAAACGCTCGGTGGATTCTTTCATTGCTACTGAAAGTCCAATTGCTCTAAGGAATCTGTTGTGTAACATCGGCTCGGATGGAGCTTGTGTTGCTGGAGCTGCTTCGGGTATTGTGGTTGCTTCACCTGACAAGGCGGATCCAGATTGTTAGTATTGCCTGCTTGTGTACTGATTGGAACGGAGTGTTGATATTCAAACAGATTTTTATACGTGGACACGAGATTCTGCATTGGTGTTCAAGGCCCTCGTTGATACATTTATCAGTACCAGCTATTCTGCATCACTTCAACAGGAGATTGAAAGTTATATCAGCGCTCAAGCTGGACTTCAAACTGTATCAAATCCCTCTGGCGGTTTCTCATCCGGCGGTCTGGGCGAACCCAAGTTCAATGTGGATAAGACGGCATTCACAGGTCAGAAATTCAAATGTTCTCATCCTGATGTTTACTGACATGTGAATTTTCTAGGTTCATGGGGAAGACCTCAAAGAGATGGACCTGCTTTACGTGCCACTGCTATGATAACCTATTCGAAATGGTTGATCGCCAATGGTTACACATCTAGTGTGCAGAACATTGTTTGGCCAATTATCAGAAATGATCTGTCATATGTCACTCAGTATTGTAAGTATTTCAGTTGGGTCCATGGGACTGCAAGAGATTTAAACTAGCCTCAACATATAAGTTTCTCTCCATCTAGATTCGATACTAACCAAATCCACAGGGAATCAGACTGGATTCGATCTCTGGGAAGAGGTTCAAGGATCAAGTTTCTTCACTGTAGCTGCTCAACATCGTGCACTTGTTGAAGGAAGTGCATTGGCCGCACAAATCGGTCAAAGCTGCCAATATTGTGATTCTCAGTCAGTATACCTATTTACCAGAACGAAAAGTTGAATACTAAACCCTTCACAGAGCCCCACAAGTTCGCTGTTTTCTTCAAAGCTTCTGGAGCTCATCTTCTGGATACATTATTTCCAATATCAATCAAAACAGTGGACGATCAGGAAAAGATGCGAATAGTATCTTGAGTTCGATCCAGACCTTCGATCCCACTGCTGCCTGTGATGCTACTACATTTCAACCATGCTCAGACCGTGCCTTGGCAAACCACAAAGTTGTTACGGATTCCTTCAGATCCATCTACTCTATCAACTCTGGAATCGCAAAAGGAGTTGCGGTATCGGTTGGTCGTTACCCAGAAGACTCCTACTACGGAGGCAACCCTTGGTATCTCAATACCCTTGCTGCTGCGGAACAACTTTATGATGCATTATACACCTGGAACAAACAAGGTTCCATCACTGTAACTAGCACCTCCCTAGCATTCTTCAAAGACTTCAGCTCTTCCATCACAACCGGAACCTACGCTTCTTCAACAGCAACCTACACCACTCTATACAACGCCGTCAAAACCTATGCCGACGGCTACTTCAATATTGTCGCACAATACGCACAAGCCAATGGTTCCCTCTCCGAACAATTCAACAGAGCAGGAGGAGCTCCCCTTTCAGCCCACGACCTCACCTGGTCCTACGCAGCCTTCCTAACAGCCGCCGCTCGCCGCGCAGGCGTCGTCCCATACTCATGGGGCGAACCATCCGCCGCCAGCGTTCCCGGGACATGTTACGCCACCTCAGCAATCGGCACCTATTCCACCGCCACCGCCACCTCCTGGCCCTCATCGCAAACCCCCGGCGGAGGAGGAAACAACCCCACCACCAGCCCAACCAGCACCCAAACCACTACCTCCACAGGCAAGACCACCTCCACCTCCACCTCCGCCTGCGCAACCGTCACCTCCGTCGCAGTCACCTTCAACGAACTCGTCACCACGTCCCTCGGTCAAACCATCAAGATCGCCGGTTCCGTCTCCCAACTAGGATCGTGGTCGCCCGCTTCGGCGATTGCGTTGAGTGCGAGTCAGTATACGTCTAGCAATCCATTGTGGACTGTGACTGTTAATTTGCCGGCCGGAACGACGATTTCGTATAAGTTTATCAATGTGGCGAGTGATGGGACGGTGACTTGGGAGAAGGATCCAAATAGAAGTTATACCGTGCCAGTTGGTTGTGCGAAGAGTGTGACGGTTAGTGGGCGTTGGCAGTCGTGAGGGGTTTGTTGGAAGGGGTAGCGAGGGAAAGTGGGTGGTTGGAAGAAGTTTAGGCATGTGCGGGATACATGAGAGAATAGAAGGAGAGGAGAGAAGAGGAGCTTTATGATTGTATGAATTGATTGATTGGTCCTGGTACATAGAATTGATTGGTATTATTGCATTCTCATCGTCAAAGCCGTAAATAGCAATATGCATGCACTTGCTCTCCAGTTTCCCCCACCTAGATTATTCCATTCAGCCCCCCAAAGAGCTCCAGATTCCACAGCTTTGAAGATCCTTGGGTCGCTGACAGCAAGATGCGCCCTTCATACATTGCCTTCTCGCACGTCAAGGGGAATTAAGCAAATGAAATAACAGACAGATAAATAAATCTGCAATGACAGATTGAAAGTTCTTGCACCTCAATCGACATCTGCAGACACTACTCCCATGACGAGGTCTCTTAAGGCCCTCTCCATATCAGAGCTCCCCTCCATATCGGAGCTCCAACTCAAACGTCTTTTGGGTGCTGCTCCTCAAAATGAAGCATGCCCCTCCGGAACCCCCCAAGAAATTAAAGACAAGCACTTTACTCTTCCTCATCACTCGTGGCTTCAATGTTTTCTTTTTTGCCCTTCTTGCCTTTCTTCGCTACTGGCTTGACTTTCTTATTCTTGTTCTTGGACTTGGACTTGGACTTTTTGTCGGCTTCTGAGTCTGTTTCTACAGCTTCTTCTTCCTCTTCTTCTTCATCTTCGTCGTCGTCGTCGTCATCCAACTCTTCGTTTTCCTCGACTTCCTCCTCCTCAGGATCAACAGGGCCGACGTCAATTCCCCTTTTCTTAAGATTGGCGTTGATTTGAGGGATGGATTGGAGGAAGTTTTTGTATTGGTCGATGGTTAGGGAGATGCCCTGTTGATTGTAATATGTCAGCTTCGTTTTCTCTTTCTCTCTCGTCTCTTATCCATATCGTAGGTATTTATCAAATTCCCGAAATGATATAGAGAATGGAAATAAAACAAACCTTCTTCCCGGGGAAAGCCTTGCCATCTTTTTCGTAGAACTCGCGAATGTTTACTAGGGTCTGACCTTTAAATTCTGAGAGCTCGACTTTGCGAGGAGTGCGACCGGTGGAAAGGTCCCATGAGGGGCTGATTGAAGAAGAGGAAGCTGTCGGTTTGGCCGCTGTGGCGGTCTTGGACTTTTTGGACTGAGGGGTATGTTAGTGGGAGGTGGGTATTTGAGAATGCGAGGGCTCACCTTGCGGACAGCGCCATCGTCGTCAGATACGAAACCGCCATCGGAATCGTAGGTCTCGACGGGTTCGGCACGAGTTCGTTTTGGCATTTTGATGCGGAGAGGTGTGTGTAGATGAAGGGTTTGGAATTGAAACAGATATGTTGGGTAGACTTGACGTCTTGAGATGGGAGTGGAGGATTAGCTAGGAAGCTTATCGAGATGAGGGGAGATGAGGGGAGATGAGACGAGATTATCTAAAGGAATTAAGACAATAAGAGTAGATATTTAAGTACCTAATTAAGATCGTTTGATTGATATTAATCCTCAAAGGGGAGGAAAGAAAGAACCCGTGGACGTTTGATGATTGAATTTGTTTTATTATCATTTGTATTTTATTGTCATGCATTCAATGTTCAAACTGGTTGACGCGATTGTAAAGAAAGCTACCTACCTAGGTAAGACGAGATTTCGCGTTTCCGCGTAAATTGGGCCATCTATGTTATACCGCCTTCCCTAGCTGTGTAGGCAGAATGATTTGATTGATGGCAGAATAAAAGCGGTGTAGCACAAGTTTTAGCACATCCATACTTCCCGTAGGATCCGGGGGAAGGAAATCCAAACATCAAACACATTTCATTCTAACATGTTTATTATTTCTTTGAAATCGAAACAAATAATCCATCAATCCATTGAGCCATTTGAAAATCTCAAATCAAAGCAATTGAGCAATTGAGCAATTGAAAGGGATGATTTTGGTGGGTGTCCGCTTTCTTCCCCGGGCGGCGCCTTCCCTCAAACTCAAGCTTTTTACCAACGGGAAGTATTCCTACCTAGTACGTTATTGTACGTACCTAGCACACAAGCTACACCCCCCCCCTAGGGCATGAGGCTTGGGGAAGAAGGAATTATCCCTGACGATCCAGTTACTCTACGTGTCTACTACTAGGTGTATACTCGTAGCATTTCTATTTTGGTTTCAAGGGATTCCCAGTGCCCACAAAAGCCCTACGAGTATTATTTGAATGATGTGGTGGATGTGCTTGTTGAATGCTTGGACCGTAAGTTCATTGTCATTGTTATTGTCATTATCATCTTGTTTCAATTCAAAAAAAAGGTACGAGATAGCTGTACTGTATCCAAAATTAGCATTTCATTGTTCAAAATGAGAATGAACTTTTGAAATGGAAATGGAAATGTGAAAGTACCGAATGTTTCTAAGGTTTTTTGACTTTCGAACTTGTGTTAGTTAGTCCCTTCCTAGCACATGAAGCTATTCCAACGAAAGGCACGCTAAAGTATCCATCTAGATATGACGGTATGGCATTCCTTCCTTTTTCATTACGACAACTTCGAAAACGGCAACTTCGAAGAACGTTACAACTTCTTCGAACACTGTAACATTCTCGAACATTACAACTGCTTCGGACATTATAACATTCTCGAACTTTACAACAATCTCAAACCTTATAACAATCTGGGGACCTTACGATGGGCTCATTTGTTGAGTCCAAGGTCGCGGAGGGTGCCACCGAGGACGATGCAATTACCCGAATATTACAATTTCTTTCTACTGCTTCGAATGAGCAGCTTCTCTGGATCGCTCTTGCCCTGGCATTCAGCGCATACATCATCGCGGATGGATTCGTTATTCTCCTACTAGGAGCTTTAGGCGGCATCACACTATATATAACATGGGGCGGCAGTGGCAACAGTGTACCTTGGACGCCAGATTTTCTGGCCAAAGTCGATCAAGTCGACGAGGACGAGGAAGAGAACGAGAAGATAGCTCTGATTGGAGCCAACTTTGAAGGGTTTCGTCCCAAAACTGCCATTGCTTTGAACGAATTGGTTGACGCCATTGTCCGAGATTACATCAAACATTGGTACAATCCTATCGTTCCGAGCGATCAAACTTTCGTCATTGCTTCAAGATTGACTCTTACAAGATTCATTCTGTCCATGTCCCAGCGTTTATCAAAGAAACGACCCGCGGATTCTTTTCTCCATTTCCTCACAAATTCTTCGTCAATTACCATTGTCTTTCTCAATGAATTGGCGAGCGCAACCTCCACAACTCTAGGGATCAACAAACCTGCCGGAGAGTTGGTCACTACATATCTGACTGCGAATCCAGATAGCAATTTGGCGAATCTCATGAACAAAAAGCTACAGATGAAGCAATTCAAGATGGCCGCGGATGATATTTTACAAAGCTTCCTCGAAAAGTCGGTATATGAGTCAGGACCGGCCAGGATATTTTTGAGGGAGATATTAGCCGAGGTCGTCTTAAAGATGACATTGGAAAGCATTTCCAAGCCAGAGTTCGTCAATGGATGGATTGTTTACCTCCTCGAAGATGGAGAACCTGGATTGGGACAGGCGATTGATGAGGGCATGGAAAGAAGAAACATTCACGACCCATTTTCCGATATTGACGGAAATTTTGGGAACGTTAGCCTAACTAGATCTCCTAAGAGGCCAGGACATCAAAGGCAGCTATCGGATGAAGAAGCTACCAATGAAGCAATGGCTGAAGCTAAAAGACTCAGCATGTTGATTGCTCAAGAGGATGCAAAGAAATTTACAGAGATCGGCGATGTCAAGGACAAAGTCCCTGGCGACGAATATATCAAAGAAAATCTACAACCGGAATCAACCTTTGTATCGCCAACAAATTGCATTCCACCCCATACCCCTATTATAGACTCGAGACCATCTCTATCCGAATCCGACATCAGCGGAAGATCTGGCATGTCACCCCCATCGAAGCAACCCACCTCTCCAACTACGCCACCGGCCACCTCCCCATTCACAAGCTTTGACCAGATTGTACCTTCTACACCTGTCGCGTTACAATTAGGCCAAACCTCTCCTCAACGAAGAAAAACGGTTTCTTTGACCCTTCATAACGCAAACATCACTATCTACGACGATTCGATCGATTCCGATAAAGCAAGGATCAAGAGCAAACCTACTATAGACTACATGGTTCAAATTGAACCAGAGTCATCCATGCATCCTGGATGGATGATTGTCCGAAGATATACGGATTTTGAAATATTGCATGGAGTTCTCGGACGAATTGCTAAGGTCTCAGGTGCTATGTCTTTCATTGAGCAACATAAAGATTTGCCAAACTGGAAAGCCCATACCAAACCATCACTACGCGGCGAGTTGGAACGATATTTGAAAGATGCCCTTATCCAACAACCACTCGCTGATAGTGAAGGCATGAAACGTTTCCTGGAGAAAGACCAGGGAACTATGCCAACACCAATTGTGAAAGCTGGCTTTGGTTGGCCTACATCATCTCTTGAGAACATGGGCAAGGGCGTGTTTGATACACTTAAGAGTGCACCAAAAGGGGCCGCTGCTGGTGTTACTGGTGTTTTCAGCAACATAGGAGCCATTGGACAGAAGAGGGCTAGTCAAAGCAGTTTAAAATCCCAAAACCGCTTTTCAACGCCGGCACTTTCAAGTGTGGAGAGTACAACCTCATCAAATGGATCCTTCTTCGAATCAAAAAGAGGAAGATCGAGCGAGGAGAGTTTGAAAGCAGCTTCCATTGTTTCACACCCTGGAAAGACTGTATCCCTTGGGCGAAGGCTAAGTCGTGGATCAATTCCAGAAGCCGTAGAAGAATCTGGCGTTAGAAACAGAGGATATTCTGTCAGTAGTCAGATCAGCCCAACTTATAGCCCTGCACATAGTCGGGAGCCTAGTCAAACTCCATCGACAAAGGGTACACCACTTTCGTCACCAACTATGAAGGATTCTGAGGAATTGCACTTACCACCACCACCTACCGAGATGCCTGACGATTATATTTCCCCCATTGACAGGTCATCATATCAAGTTTTGGCTGATAGCAGCGGAACACCACGAACATCCACGAGCACAACTACCTCTTCCCAATCCGCACAACAACCCTCCGAATATAGACCGCTTTCTGAGGTAGCAGCTCCGGAAGCTCCGGAAGTTTCAGTTGCCTCTGAAGTTCCAGCAGCCGCTCCAGAAGCCCCAAAAGTCCCAACTATCTCCGGAGCTGCAGCTGTTCAGCCTATTGCCAAAGAGCCTAAAAAAGAAGCTGCGCCGCTAAGCGAGGAGGAAACAAAAATAGCAGTTGAACTACTCTTTGCCGTCATAACGGAACTTTACACCCTATCTTCAGCTTGGGGCATTCGAAGCGCCCTTCTCAACGCCGCAAAGACATTTCTCCTCCGCCCAGGCAACCCTTCGTTATCCTCCATCCAAAGTCTCATGCAAGACTCTGTCATTGCAGCGTATACTTCCGATGAAGGAATCGCCTCCTCTCTCCGTAAAGTGAGAGAGAATGCTTTGCCCACAGAGACTGAGTTGAAGAATTGGCCTGCGGAAATGAGTGCGGAGGCTAAGGAAGAGTTAAGAATCAAGGCAAGAAAGCTATTGTTAGAAAGAGGAATGCCTGTTGCTCTTATGGGCGTGATGGGGCAAGCCGCTACTGGAGAGGCATTGGGCAAAGTTTTTGATTCACTTCAACATGAGAACATAGCTCAGGGTTTAATGTCAGGGTTGTTATTACAAGCCATTAAGGCTCTTGTACAATGAATGGATTTGAGACGACTAACGAGTTTGAGATAATGAATGGTTTTAGGACAATGAACAAGTTTGGGACAATAGACGGTTTTGGGAAAATGAAAATGATTATGACGGGCGTAGATCAAGAACTCTAGAGTAGTATCAGTACTAATGAAAATTCAACCATTAGATTTTATCTTTTGCTTTTTTAATGATTGTGATTGTTATAGGACGAGCAGGATTGTTTGGGGGGAGGTGCTAGGGTACTAGGGTACTGGGGTATGGGGCTAGCTTTTATGGGTGGTTGTTGTTTTGGTTGGTTGGCTGGCTGGCTCTTGATTATCTTAGTTTCTATAAACATCTACAAGTTGCATAAATATCTTAGTTTCTGCCAAGTAATAGTTGGAGAGAAGTTAGTTGCTTTTGTAATAATGTGTTATGGGTGTTATGGGTGTTATAGGCCCGGGGTAAGTTGCTATGGGAGGGGTATTGGGAAGATGTTCGACGGACGGCTTGCTTGCTTGCTTGTTTGTTTGCGATTTTTCAGATAGTGGAGAGGGGATGTCAGAAGTGGTAAGAGGAGGAGGTGTGTTTATAGGTATGGGGGGATAGAAAGGGGTGGGAGAGACGGTAGTAAAGGTGCTTGATACGTTGCTGGTTGTAGTTGGGATGTTGGGATGTTGTATGGTATTTGGAGTTTGGATTTTTATNNNNGGGGGGGGGATTTACAGTAGGCTGTGGTGGTAGGATGTTATTTCGGAATCGGGCGGAAGTGTGCTGAGAGCTGGGATGATGGTAGGAGGTAGAGGGAGGTAGAGGGAGGTAGAGGGAGGTAGAGGGAGGTAGAGGGAGGTAGAGGGAGATATAAGGATGAGTGGGGTTATAACCTTGGAATGGGATTTGCGGATACTGGGGGAGTTATGTAGCTGCTATTGCTATTGCTATTGCTATTACCGCGATTACTAAAGAGAATCGAGATTGTTGGAGAAAGATATACGAGTGTTGTGTTGTAAGGCAAATAGCTACAAGAAAAGCGCTAAGCACAGTTGTCGATTTATTAATTCCGTACATTGATTGAGGCTTGTGTATATGAAAAATAAGATTGTATTATTCTGTAATCGATTAGATAGGGCTGAGTTGTTGGATAATCGATAGATATAGTGTGGATTTGTTATTCATAGAGCTAAGAGTTTGATGGTATATATACTCTTCTACTATTCGACTCTACATCAAAGGTTGGAGGCACCTAGCAAAGGGCAACCGGGCTGTCGGGGAACGCTTCGCGCCTCTTCTCTCGCTTGAGATACGCGGGAATGCTTTCTCTCTGGTTGCGGTTCATACCTATAATCAATATAGCTACCTAGTGTAGCTGGAATGGCTAGCAGCTAGCAGCTCGTACGTCCAAGAAAGAAAGCCACAGCGTCTATGTAACCTTACATCCGTATTCCCTCTCGTATGATAAGTCTTACAAAACCGCGCCTATTTAATATACATCATATCCCTCCTAATACAAACTCAAAATTTCTATAACGAGAAAAGGTTCAAGCAATCAATTTGATAGTGGATTCCATTAGAATTATCAGCTATGTAATGTCTCCTCATATCTTTTGAGAAGGCGCTGTCTGTAGTTTAATTTTGCAGCCCTACGAAGTACTCTCAAAAAAGTATCCCAGCTTCTCGTTAAAACCCCCTTTCTAATTCCTCTGAAATGCTCAACTCCTATCAACGTTATGGACAATCTTAATATGTTAATGGATTATGTATCGACGGTTGTTATACCAAATCGAAAACATTATAGGAAGTTCTACAAACTTAAACCATTGTTATTTGAGAAAGTCCAATCAAGGAGATGCCGGGGATTAAGCGAGGAAATCGTTACTAGTTAACTACCTAGGTAGAGAGAGGTAATTATACAAACTTAATTGGATTAGAAAGATGGGGGATATATAAATGTACAACACGGAAATATAATGAGATAATCTATCACATCATTGAACTCACGAGTCTTGAATCGGGAGAAATATAAGAGAAGATTGTAGATGACCTTTCATACCTCGATCGCAAACTTTTCGACCTGCTCTTGCACTCTCCTGTCTTCTTGTCTTTGGCGAGCCCAGCTTTGGCAGGATTGATGTTTAGTAGATCCGGCCTTCTTTTTTGCCATCCTCTTTACTGCCATCATCTCATTCGCCATCCTCGCCATTACCATCAGCAGGGTCAAAAGAAATCTACATCCTTTTCAGGCCGTCCCTTTCGCGAAATCATGCTAATATGCCATATTAACCATATCCTCGTCGCATCCATTAAACCGATTATGATCTTCACCAGCTGCATCTTGCAAACTCGTAATTCCAATCGCTCCAGTCCGAACTCCAGTCATCTCAACCGGACTTCGCCAATTATTGCTCATCTCCATAGCCTGACAACTGTTCCTCCTATCAATTGAAGAAATGAGCTTTGGAAACTTATCATCCGGCTTTAGATCTGAATCCCACATGTACTGCTGGGATGCTGGAGCCGAGCTGAGTTACTTGTGTTGCGTAGCAGAACCCGCTGTATATGGCAGTCGTGATTTGCTTGTGAACGCCTCAATGTGATGGTTTCCTGGAAGCTTAAAGGAGGCAGTCAAATTGTTTAGGGGGCTCACCTTCACTCGTTTGCATTTTGTCGCCCCTGGTAGTCTTGAATGTGCTTGCTTGTCGAGTCTCCCTAGAGAAGTTTACCGCTATCCACCTCCAGCTTGCTGACCTCAACTCCAGATTATCAAGGACCCATTTTTCGATTAGAATCAAATTGAGATGCAACAAAAGACAAAAAAAAAACAAGAGCAAACAACCAATAGCAAATCAGCAATACGAGGAAATTAACCGAGAATCAGATCTCTAGATATTACAATAAGTTTCGGCTTACCTTCTCTTCTATTCTAGAGATAGAAGCGCGAGATTCTAGCAAGCCTTTCTTGCAGTCAATATTGGCGGACACATGTAACAAAAGATTCAGGAGGTGGAACAGCTTGGGACAGTTGGGGAGCTTTGCCAGCTTTTCCTAGCGTCAACATCTACTTAAATATACAACCAAAAAAATCAAAATCAAGTACAAGATACAATCATTTAATGGGGAATAAAATAAAATTCAAAGATCTGTTTGAGGCATACTTTGAATTACAAATCTTTGAAAATGGAGAGAAAGTTGTTGCGCAGAATCTAGCCCCTCGATTTTTAAAGGTAGTCAACCGAAAATATATAAGACGAATGTTAGAGCGCGGATACTGAATAATGCTGGAAAATATGGAGCTAAAAATGGAAAATAGAAATGTAGAAAGTAGCAGAGGGAGGATTCAGGGGTTGATATTGGGAGAAATTGCTATATGATGTGGGATTTGATGTTTTTGACTATCATTTGGACAAGGAATCTCTCTGTTAGGGCAGGAACCACCCACTATACTACTAGTGCATATACATATAATAAGTAGCTACTTCTAGCTACTCTTCAATCTCTATACTCTTTTACTTCTTTAAAACTTATAGTTAGTTGTACTCTAACAACTTGATAGTAAGTCTTGCTTACAGTCTTTATTTTTTTCAATCTACAAATAGTAGTTGAAACAAATAAACCTTTAGAAAAATACTAGTCTTTATTCTTTCAATCTACAAATAATAATTGAAACAAATAAACCTTTGAGAAAGTATTGGTTTTTATTCTTCAATCTACAGATAGTAGTTGAACAAATAAACTTTACTTTACCTCGAAACCTCACCTCACCTACAACTCTACGATCTGCCGTCGACTAGTTGAGCTTACCTAGGTAGCTCCTACGACCGCACCTCACCTCACCTCACCTCACCTCACCTCACCTCACCTACAACTCTACAATCTGCCGTCGACTAGTTAAGCTTAGCTCCTACAACCGCACCTCACCTTACTTTACCTCACTTCACCTCACCTCACCTCACCTTACCTCACCTTACCTTACCTCACTTTACCTTACTTTCAACTCTACATTCTACAATAAGCTGATATCAAATATACTAAGAGTCAGCTTTATAACGAATCGAAAAAGGGCAATGTTTTTGTGCTAGAATATAGTATTAGAATGGGTAGAATAAGGGAAGAACTAAAATGGAGGAGTTGAGATAGAAAGCATTTTATAAATTATAAGGATATGATTTTATATAAAGAAGCAAATGTTAGAGCAGAAACTATTTACTATACTACTAATATATATATATATAAGTAGCTACTTCTAATTACTTTTCAATCTTTATACTTTTTTACTTTTTTAAAACTTATGGTTGGTTGTACCCTAACACTCTCGGGGGGGTAGCTTTAGATTCCACCTGCCAGATCACTCTTTTTGGACGTCCTATCATAAAAAAGGTGAGAATTCAATTCATCAATTCTGTTCATCTCTCTGTGAATACACACCATGCTTCAGGCATATTTTCATAGGTAAGAAATGCGTTCTATTCATTCATTATATCCATGACCTAATCCCGTGTTCTTACAGGCGAAATTCCTTCCTTGTTAACGAAAATAAAGGAGAGCGGTAGTCCTTGCTATCCTATACATCATCTCCAGATCATCCATAACTTTACAGATCCCTATCATACCGTCGCAATACCCACAGCAAAAATCCGAACCCTATCCATCCATCCGTCATGCCCGTCCGTTCGTATAACAAGCCCAACTAACTCCTTCCCAAACCTTTCCCGTTCAATTATTCCAGTACTTTATAACTAACCATAGTCCCAACCTTATGATTGGCTGTACTGAAACTCCTCAATTGTACCTTTTCCCCATTTACAATTTCTCTTGCATCACTATCTCCCCATTCCATTGGAACTTCACTATCCGCATCCGCATACACCAATACGTTGAACGTACACGCACCATCCAATTCCGGTAAAAACGTCACACTGGCCGTGATTTGTCGGAATATCGATTGAATCTCCAACTGAATTTCTGCTTCTGTTTTCTCAGGTGCGGGTGCGGGTGCTTCTTTATCGGTGGGTGCATTTTCTGATGCAGAGGGAGTAGTTGAGGGTTTTGATTTGGATGATTTTTTAGAGGGTTTGTTGAAGATTTCGACGTCGAATTGCCAGCGTTCGACATCTTCGCCGGTTTCTTTGGAGGTGATTACGACGATTAATTTGGTGATCTTTCCATTTATCATCCATTTGTCGAGTTGGGACATGATCTTTTTGATGTAGGCTTTGACTTGATCATCCGACGAAACTAGCAAGGATGAGTTAGTTATCATAAGGGAGATGGCGAATGGGGATGGGAGTGGGAGAGGGAGAGGGAGAGCGGGGG
>NGKI01000004.1:386951-402206 GCA_002162615.1 Myriosclerotinia duriaeana
CGCCGAACTCGCCAAGGCCGAAGGAAAATTCGACCAATATAAAAAAGACGCCGAACAATACCGTCAAGAAGCCGCCCAGACAACCATGAAGAAGATCGACGAGGTAGACCGAAAAGTCGAGGCCGAGGCGGCCAAAGCCAAGAGTGGTATCTCTAGCTGGTTTGGTGGGAAATAAATTCTCGCTCGAGTCTTCCAGTCGTCGAGTCTTCGAATCTTAAGAGGATTGAGAATGAGGAGCTAGGCTAGGGAGCCGAGGGTCAGTCCCGAGGTTTATCAAAACAAAGTGTGTATGCCGTTAATGGGTAATGATGATATGGTACGGATGAACAGGGCGAAAGATGTTCGTTTTTTTTTCTTTTCCGGGATACGGATGGATGTATTTTGGGACTGCACTTCAAATGGAAATGGAGGAAATGGTCTTTTTCTCGAGTTAGTTAATGATGCCGGCATAGTAATCAGTATTGTATGATAAATGACGAAAACACCCTTCAAAACAAAACATCTTGCATTGCTCACACTCTCATCACCCAATCCAAGGCCTAGACATATCTAAAATCTTTTTTGTATTTGTCCCATTGATATATCTCTTGTTGATTTGCTTGTTGTGAACCAATATCATATCTTCTTTCTAGCCAGCAAAACATTTTTGGATATCTCGCTACTTCGCCATCGAATCTCATGGGCTTTAACATCCTGCTCTGCTCTGCTCTGCTCTGCTCTGCCCTGTTCCGCTCTGTTCCGTATTTTCTGTTCTACACTTTCTTCGGCGCACCCGGATATTCCCAACCCCACCAAATACGCTACAGCTCCAATCATGCATCATCATTTCTTTTCATAATCATCTAGTCTCTTTATGGTGCAGCAGCAGGAGGTGGAGCCTGCTCTTCTGCAACCTTTCCCCTCAAAGGTATTTCTGTCTCAGCACCTCCTGCAGCCTTGGCCGCTCTCTCTGCTTCCTTCTTTGCCTTCTTTCTTTCCTTATCTCTTGCCTTATCCGCCTTCTTCTTTGCCTGAGCTTCTTCTTCTGCTAATCTCGAGGCCTGAGTTCCTCCATATTGTTTTCTCCATTCTTCGGCCTTTTTCTCGTCGATACGCGTGAAGAGGTATGCTGGTTTACCGATCTTGTGGCCGCTCTTGAGGGCAGCTGGGTTCCATTTATCGGGGATAGAGATGAGAGGGGCGGAAAGTTGGGCGACGATGGATTCGGAGGTGGAGGGCATGAAGGGGGAAGTAATGGAAGCAATGAGATAGGCGAGATTGAGTGCGAGTCCGATGACTGTGTGAGTTCGTTCGGGGTGTTCGGCAAGGTTGGCGTTATCTAGACGGTATTGAAGGAGATTGTTTCCGCTGGTTGAGATCTTCATGACTTGATCCAAACCGGCGCGAATCTTTACAGCTTCCATATCGTTGTTGTAATCTTTCAATTGTCCGTTTATCTCCTCAATGAATGCGGGGAAATCGAACGACTCGTCTTTGTATTCTGGAGAGAATGCTGGGATCACTCCGTCCATCTTTGCATTGACAAATTTGATAACTCTGTTCACGAAATTGCCCAAGTTGTTGAGCAAAACAGAGTTATTCAATTGAATAAAGTTTGCCCACTCAAATTGCGAATCTGCTGTCTCAGGTCGATTTGACAACAAATAGTATCTCCATACAGATGGTGGGACACCAGTATCCTTCGCAGTATCACCGAAAACACCTACACCTCTTGATTTGGAGAATTTGCCGTTCTCGTAGTTCAGGTATTCTGTTGTCGAGAGATGGTTGAGTTTAGTCCACTTATCTCCAGTTCCTAATTGAGATCCAGGGAAAATGACTGTGTGGAAAGGAACATTGTCCTTGCCCATGAATTGGTAGAGCTTAACATTCTCCGGATCGCGCCACCAGAGCTCCCAGTCCTTTGTATAGTTTGCAGTAATCGATGGGTAACCAATACAAGCATCGAACCAAACGTAAAGAACCTTATCCTCATAGCCTGGCAAAGGAATTGGCGTTCCCCATTTCAAATCTCGAGTGATACTTCGTCCCATCAATCCCTGCTTCAGCCACGAGTTTGTAATACTGATACCATTCTTTGGCCATCCTCCCTCCTCACTTGACTTATTGAACCACTCCTCAATCGCAGGCTGACATTTGTCAAGAAGTAAAAAGATATGCTTGGTCTCGCGAGGAACCGGAGTAGCACCGTCGACCTTACAGTGGGGGTTGATCAGCTCCAAGGCATCGAGAAGACTGCCACATTTATCGCATTGATCACCTCGAGCATCGTCGTATTGACACTTAGGACAAGTACCCTCCACAAAACGATCCGCAAGGAAAGATTTGTGCGATTCGCAGTAAGGTTGTGTAGTTGTGCGCTCTTCCAAATACCCATTCTTGTGAAGTTTCATGAAAATATCCTGTGCAATAAGTGTTTGTTGATCCGTCGTCGTCCTTCCGAAGTAATCGAATCCAATCTCAAACCAGTCGTAAACATCCTTATGTTTTTTGTGGAATTCATCACAAAGTTCCTTGGGAGTTTGCTTTGTTTCCAAAGCCTTTACTTCAGTAGCAGTACCATATTCATCAGTACCACAAATATAGAGTGTTGGACGATCTCTCAATTTGCTATAGCGAGAAAACACGTCGGCGCTGAGCACGCTACCAACGATATTTCCAAGATGAGGAACATTATTCACGTATGGTAAGGCACTGGTAATCAAGATGTTGTTCTTGCCCTTCTCGGGTAGGATGATGTTTGGGGTCGCCATTTTGATTGTTTTGTTGGAAGGAAAGCTTGAGGGAAGGAGCCCCACTGGCAGTGGATTTTGAAGTTATTACTCGGGTGAGCACTGAGGATGAGTCAAAAGCCTTGGAGGGGCTTTTTTTGAAACAAGGCTGGCTTACATAAGCAACGACCCCTCCAAAATTATCACATCTTCTCAACCTCGCAATTGGCAATCAAATTCAACGTAAACAGATTTCAGTGTTAGGAAAACTCGGGAAGATATATACAAAATAGAAGGAAAAGTTTCATTCTAGCCAACTTTTGGGTCGACTTTTTATATCTCAAATTTGATATACATTTTCCAAATCCCACGTATCAGTTTTTCCAGACACATCAAATCACGTCTCATCACCAAAAATGGCCAACTCCGACCCCTTCGAAGATATTCTCAATCTCGAAGAAGAATTCTATTCTACCGGCTACAGCCAAGGTCTCTCCGATGGTATAACCGCTGGTCGCATCGAAGGACGCACATTCGGACTAGAAAAGGGGTTCGAAAAGTACGTCGAAATGGGTCGATTACACGGAAAATCCATCGTATGGGCGAATCGGATTCCTTCTCTGCAAAAGCCCAAAAGTCCCACAGCTTCAAGTTCAACAATAAAGCAAAATAGCGAGGAGAAAGAAGGAGAACCATCACATGATGTCAAATTACCCGAACTCCCCAAAAACGAACGATTAGCAAAACATGTAAAAGTGTTCTATGCCTTAGCAGAGGCCGAAAGTCTCTCAACCGAGAACTCGGAAGAGGCGGTGGGGGATTTTGATGATAGGTTCAAGAGGGCGGTGGCGAAGGCTAAAATTATTGAGAAGATGATTGGGGAGGGGGGAGCTCAGGCTGGGGGGAAGAGTAGTGGGGATGGCGCGATTGAGGATGTTAGTGTTTTGAAGGCTAGATGAGGTTGTTTTTATGGTTATCGGATTTTGGAAAATCGGTGGCTATTGGCCAAGCACTCAGAGTTGTGCGGATTGTGGATTCTGTGGAGGACATCCGGGGCCTTGGTCTCGGGCTCTGTCGTGCGGATATGGAAATCCAGTACGTGGGATGAGAATGGATACCGGAGAAGCAGCAGGTCTATTGAATCACAGAGTCTCATATTGAGCTCCATGGAGACTGGCTGCAAAACAACTGCCCTCCCTACATACCAGCGCCCTTCGAGCAACTTCTAACAAACATTTTGTTAGCAAGAAACAAAAGTATCATTGCACAACCCAAAGGGCATAGGTTTTGGGAATCTATTCTCCAATATTGCGAAGATCAAAGTCTTTTCTTCAAGGGACATAAAGTTAGGATTTTGGCGAGCACACGGTCAATAAAATGGAAGTTTGTGACACGAAATGGGAGTCCTGTGGTGTTGCGATGACTGGTATTAATAGGGAAAGGGCACGGGGCATGAAATTGGTATAGATGGGTATGGCTAAGGGACCCGAGTTGTCTGAAGAATCGATTGTATTTGTAGGCTTTATTTAACCTCTCTTATACCATCGCAATAGAAATTCACGATGCATGTGGCAGGTTGAAACCTAATATTTGAATGAAGCGTATTTGTCATATTTAGACAAGAGTGACTTCCCGTGCACTACTCTCTCCCCATAATTCCTTGGACCTGGTACCACCAATACCTGATACGTATTCCAAATATCTTACAAACACCACACCATGCCGAGAATATTGTTCAAGTTTGCCCCGAAATCAAAACCAAAACGCCTTAGTGAGCTTTCGAAGCCTTCACCTGTATTGCCAGACTCCAAAAGATATCTAAGCGATGTATATTTCACTTAAGCATCAATTTCGCTCTCTGCAGCCACACGCAAATCATAACTAAGCTCGAAGCATTCTGCGAGGAGATCGTTGACGCTGCCTTGACCTTCTGGGATATCGGATCCGACCATAAATTTACCATCAACACGCATGTTGTCGATTGAATTCAACTATTAGAAATATTAGCCCAGTTTATGGACATGGAGACGTTAATAAGCTTACCTTCATGCTGTAAGGATACAATTCTCTTGGAGAACTAACCCCCCCAGAGTTCTTAACTTCAATGAGACATCTTCTCAGAGTCTGAAGTTGATTATAGACCGGAAGTAGTGCTTCAGAAACCGGTTCTGAGGACACCATAAGAAAATAAATGTATGCGTAGCTACGCCTGATGAGATAGAGTAGAGTCTACTTTGATTAGCTTTGTGTAAAAAAAAGTATGATCTTTGATGGCACATACCCGCTGAACATATAATTCGGCAAAATTTCCTTCAGCATCAACAAAGTTTCCATCTATCCGACTTTCGTCGATTTTATCCAGTTGCCGTTGGAAGTCGTACAAATCTGTTTCCCGCAATGACCAGGCTTGAGTTAAAGATAGCTTTTCAAGCTTGTTTCGAATGTCGACGAGGGTAGAATAAGGTCCCTGGAAAGCTTCTGGAAATTGTCCCTTTCTGATTGATCGTTAGTACTTGAACTGGATGAATATATATATACATGTATATAAACCGACCTTTCTAGAACAAATTCTGCCCACTTCAAACATTTTTCTAAACGTTCACATACTTCGTCATTTCCTGCAGGTACTTCTCCGGAAACGTTGACAAACTTTCCATCCACCCTCTGGGAATCAACTTCTTTCAGTTGGGTTTGAAGCTTCGTCACCTCCGTTGTCGAGAACTGCATCCAGATAGTAATTAGTATAGCCCTCGTATATACTAGCTAGTAAAGCTGAGGTCCGACTCGCCACTATATGACTCACCTTGCTCCTAGTATTCGCCAACGATATTGATCTCAATATCGATATAATCTTTTCATGAATGGGTAACAAATCTCCGCTGATTCGCTCTAGTCGTTTGGTCAAATTCTTCAACGACCGCTGGCAGATATCGATTCTTTTACCAAGCAGGGTAAGGAGCCTGGGGGAATAAGACGGCTTAGCGTTCTTCACAATACCCCCAAGCCTCTCAAGAGTTTGCGAAATATGTGCCAAGTCTTTCTCGCAATACAGATCAACTTCGGTCAAATGGTCGAGCAAGCGTTTGATCGTAGACGTGAGGGCATAAGCTGCAGGTGCTTCGTTGGTTTTGCCAACGGTCATAAAGAACAAGGAGAGTAGTTGGAAACATCCATCCAACACGCGATCCACTATAAGGTTCTCGGTCAGCAACTACAAGATACATCAACCTTCTGCCCTCTCCTAACTGACCTCGGTTCTGTTCATCTGGCTTATCGGCTCTTATCTCATTAAGCAGCGTTACTTGATCAACCACTTTATCATATAGAGTGAGTACATCTGCAGCCTTGATATATGTCGTTCTATCTTGCTTGAGAAGTGTCAATTCATCCCGTAATGAGGTGAGTGAATCCAATATCGGTTGCTCTCGAGGATCAAGGGGTAGCGGATGAGATGGTGTATCGGTCATATTCAAAGTTGGTTGGAAGCTCTAGACTTTGATGTCTTTATTGTTTCTTGTTGTAAGATTAATAGTTTGATTTGTATTTTGAAGGAGATGACTGTTGGGTTGAATTGATAGACCTAGAAATTGATAGAATAGTGTTGATCTCAATAGGCTGTTTACTAGGTAGGCCCGGGGTAGGTAGTAGGTATGTCATATTTCCCTTATTGGATTTCTGGGAGAGGCGGGGCAATTGGATGTTCCACAAAGAGATCTCAGCCTTGCATATGGTGCACCTCTTTACTACTACGGTGAACCATAATGTGTGCTTTCAATTGCCAGTGAATTCGTGGAAACTATTGATAGTAACAATTTTACATAGAAATCCGTTAATAAATACAGTTGCAATTTTGGAAGAGAGAGGTGAGGTGTAAATCGATATTGAGACATGGATGATTGATTCTGATTCATAGACCTCAGGACATTTTGGTATTATATTTCGAACATATGTATAGATTACATAACAAATGTAGCTGGAGTTTGGCGATACCATTGGTTAAAGTGGCTCCCCGTATTTGTCGCTTGCTGTCCAATGAAATCCTGGGAGATTCTTAGTCACGCACACTTTCAATATTCCAATTTCTCTCTCATAACTTTTCAATTTCTTCGAACATCGACGACTTCAAAGAACATTAACCTACCGACAACACAATCACCTGTCGGTATGTCGCATATACGCAGTCGCATTCTATTTTACTGCGTCGCATCTTGCTAATCAACCAATTCTAGATATTCAAAATGTCTAACGCAGAACTCGCCAGCTCTTACGCCGCGTTGATCCTCGCCGATGATGGTGTCGATATCACTGTACGAATTCCTATATTCTCGATATTTGAGGAACGATAATATTCGATGGGGTGGATAAGTGGCTGACTCGATAATAATAGGCCGACAAGTTGCAAAATTTAATTAAGGCCGCTGGTATTGAGGATATTGAGCCAATTTGGACTACATTGTTCGCTAAGGTATACAATTAAAATTCATATACTATTGGATTAAAAAACGAAGAAATTTTGAACAATGCTGATTATCGAAATTTATAGGCTCTTGAGGGAAAGGATGTCAAAACCCTTTTGTTGAACGTTGGATCCGGTGGTGGAGCCGCTCCAGCTGCTGCTGGTGCCGCTGCCAGCGGTGACGCCTCTGCCCCAGCTGAGGAGAAGAAGGAAGAGAAAGAAGAGGGTATGATATTAATTCAATCTTGCTAACGCAGCAAGTTCACATGCTAACTATTTTTTACAGCCAAGGAGGAGTCAGACGAGGATATGGGTTTCGGTCTCTTCGACTAAATTTACGTCTCACCTCTTTTCTCTGTACTTTCAAATGCATGGCCACGGTATATCTTCCCTCGGTGCAATATTGGGCTGGTAGGGTAGCTTACATAAAAAAGCAAGCATTATGAGTTCCTTCGAAAGATAAAAATCTGCGTCCATACACGCTGCCGAGTGCATGAACACCCCTGTGATTATGTATGATGAAGGTGGATTGAGATGCTTTTTCTACTTGAACCGTCGTGTTCGATGAATTTTTCCGAACACCCCTCATGCGAACTTTTCCAGGCTATCTACATGAATAGAAACGAATCCAACTACTTCATTCAGGAATTCCAAGCAGGACTACTTTCAGGTATCTTGATACACTCTGGTCAACACACTAGCTTGTTGTGTTTTTGTCTTTCGCCCCCGCCGGGGCTTCAATAGGAACTGGCCCACTTCAAACATCTTCCGCACACGCTTACCTTTCTCTTACCCATATGTTCACTTACCCAATTCCTCACTCACGCAAACCATCAAACCATCACATCACCCATGTCACTCTCTCTGCGCTCCTATTGCTCTTTCTTGTATTTGGCACTACCCCAAGACTTTCTTAAAGCCATACCTTAACCCCTTGCCATCATTAAGCCACTGGCTTTTGTGGTTGTCATTGCTGCAGCCCGATTTATTTCTATCCCTCTTTTCCTAACCTCCATTTTTCTTTTCATTTGTCGAGCATTCAAATCACTCGTTTCGCTCCTCTTACCCAGCACGAGTTTGACCCTCTTATCTACCTTTTCGACATCTCAATCCCTTCCGAACATTCTAGATCTCCAATTTTGCTCTCCTTCCATCGCGCGTTCTTGCACTCCTTGGTCTTTTAATATGCCGCACATGACTACATGACTTGATATTCGTCGGAATCATAGAACACTGGATCATGGCCGTACCTTTTGTCTCTAGTCCAATTCTTCAACACCGTGATCAATGCTATTATCTTATTCTTATAACAAGCATCACCCCATCAATCTCTGTAGTCTGTCTACATTATTCCCAGCACGCCCAAATTCTAGATCGGCTAGCTCTTAACTCAAGTTGTTAAACACGTTGCTGCTACTGCACTCGACGTTACCTCCGCTATGCTTCTTCATACAAATGCCAAATCGCGTTGTAGAAATCGAGGTTTGGTCTTTTCTTGTAGGGGATCATCTCTATCATCCTTTGTTACAGTAGCCATGGGAGAGGATGGCTTGTGATGAGCACTTCCTCCAATACCAAACTACCTTGCCATACATCCTGGCATAATGAATGCATCCTTACAGTAACAGCTTTTTACCTTCTCACATATCTTCCTCCCGTTCTCCAATACCTCGGGTTTGAAAGCCGAATGTGTAGGGTTTGTAGAGTGCTAATTGCCATGTTGACGGGAGGATGAGAATGCCATACTCGTTGTGAGGGGGTTGATGTTGGTGTTGTTCATGTGGATATTGGGCAATACTTATGATTGTAGCCATGCCGTTCTACTTGATCGAACTCTCTGAGAGCCGTCCCACTGCATATACTCCAACACATAGAACGGCCCTTCCTGTTCCATCGGCCCCTTCTTCCAATCATGGCATCATGGCGCTAGAAACTCGGACGCGCTGACTTTGTGTGTATTCTCCAGCGTGGAGCCGTAGATGATTCTCCTGTACAACTTGTAACACTTCTTACGTAGGCTCGACGGGGAATCCAGCTCATGATTGAGATGTCAAGGTCGGACTATCCATTGTCAAATTAGAACCGCCGTGCCAGAAGTCTGATTTTTCGGCCCCTTCGCCTCTGGTAGTGATACTGTTCATGTCGATGGGGTAAGAATTATGTATGGGATTCTGGTGTTGGTGTCTGGAACTATCTTCAGGATCTGGTATTTTCATAGGTGGTTTAAGTGTCGATGGAACGATGTGTGAACAGCTATACGGTACCGCAAATATTCATTTGGATGTGATCTCTGACTTCAAAGGTCCTAGCAGGTATGCATGTATCGGTTTCGAAGTTCTGAACTCTTTTTTTTTTCTTCCGCACATGTGTAGAGTTTCTCGTGGAAGCGGTGTATGCTAACTTCTTGCCTGCCGATGTCAGAGTGCCGTATATAGTATATGATCTCTTATCCAATATGAATAAAAAGTTTTCCTTCTCGATAATTCATACAAATCATGTGGACCTCTTCGCCTACCAATCGTTAGAATACCATATCTGATATCTAATACATAGGATACATTAATAACGCAGTGTTTGTGTCAGACTGAATTGAGTTGTGGTATCTGCTTGCAACATTGTTGAGTTGTCATCACAGAGACATTGGAAATGAATGGAAACATCATCAGAAGATTGATTTCATTTGGTAAAAGGCTTCCAATGTAAACATCATGCTTCACCATAAATCTCATCCGTAACGCACAACCTGCTTGCCTGCTTTCACAAAACAACCTCAATCTCCTACGCCTCTTTTCTAAAAGCACATTTGAAAGGATAGATTTGAATCTGTAAAAATTAGTCATAAACCCCAATCTTGCAATATTCATTAATCCCCTGACCACGAATATTTGCGCAGCGATAATATAATATAACATACCTTGCTAAAATCCCAAACATCATTCTCAGCATAAATATCCTTCTTTAATGTCTCCATGACCTCTTCCTTGCTACTGGCAAGTGCAATCATGGCACTTCCTTGGAATTTCAAGGGGGAGTCGCCGACAGGGGGCTCCGAGAGGATGGCTCCTGGGGTTTTGTTAGTCGTTCCCTTTTGAGTCTCAGATGGAGATGATTCCGGGTCACAGTAGGAGCGACTGTTTGAAAGTCTAAGAGATGAAGAAACTTACCGCCCATCTTCCAAAATCCAGACTCAAGACCACTCTTCAGACCTTCAAAGTGCTTGCTATGAAATTCTTAGCTCTATTTCCATTCCGCAACTCTCACCTTACATAGGTACCCCCTCCCATCATTGAACAATAGATAAACTCACGGCCTAACACTAACTCTCCTCTCCAACGCCCCCTCATTATCAGGTAACACAACCAACCACTCAAACTTTTCCTTCTCCGCGGCTGGGGTCGCTGCTGCTGATGACATTCTTCTTGTATTTATTACCGGTACTATGGATGGGTATGGAGATGAAGAGAATGAGGTCAATGGACGAGGACAATAAGAGGCAAGCTTCTTAGGATTTAATCTGCCAGGTACAAATCGCAAACGCAAGAAGGACATTGAAGAGATAATTACTGACTATAAGTACCTCTTAAAATGTCGATGCCAATGTCGATGTGGTGCGAGAAGAGGGGTAGAAGTGGGGTTTGATATCGAGACGCGGCAGGTTGATAGAGTCGCAGGGCGTACGTACAAGTCTGTGCGCCTTGTCGGAGATGTTTCGGATTGGATTCACATGGTGGGATCACTGGGATGGAGGATGAGAGCTTCGCTTCGAAAAGGAGACGACAGGCTTTTATCTTACTTCAACATAATGTCGCTTTTGCTTATGTTGATATCGACCATGTATTTGATCAAGGACCATACACCAGAAAAACTAGCAGGACTATATACAATTCGACTCCAGAAATCACAAAAAGACGGTTCAATAGCAAACTCAACTATATTTGCCCCAGATGCTGTAATCTTGTATAATTCTTCCAGAATGAAGGATTGAGTGGTGCCCAGTCGTATTTTGTACGAGGAGTTATCGCAATTTGTCATTGTATTCATACTATACATAGCGTTTCCATAGATTATAGGTTGTTAGTTTGATGAAGTAGTGTAATTCAGATATAATTCACTTTAGACGAAAGTAAAGTTGTTAATTCTTGTTCGCCTCTTATCCCTTCGACTTCACTTTCGATGACTTCACTTTTTTGTGAATTCCGAAGTTATATAAACTTGTAATAAGAATTGTTGAGAATAGTCAGCAACTGTACTGTTCGGAGATTAGGCTTAATTAGGTCTAGTGTTTTTCTTTATCTAAATCAAATATATAGTTTTATATAGGAGAGTTTAATTCTCTTGTTTTTTTTAATCAATATAAGTACTACAAAACCTATTTTTTTTAAACTATTCTATATAAAATCAATCAAAAATTTTAACAGGTTATAAGTTCAAAAGTATAAACTTATAGAAAAGTTTTAAGTATTTTTTTGTATTTAAAAAATGTATTATATTAAAAGTATTTTCTTATAGAAAAACTAGACAAAAAACAATTAAGAGAATAACAAATGCAAAAACAAGAAAAAAGAAAACTCAATATTAAAACATTATTTTTAAAAGATTAAGGTATCTTTGATTCAAATATTAAAGAAAAAGAATTATTTAAATTCAAATTTATTATTTTATTAAAATCTATAATAGCGGAGATAAGCAATAAAGTTGGATTAATATCGATTATAGTATTCAATAATTTAATTTTACAAATACAATGTGAGCGCTGTTAGGCGCCACCAAGCGTTAGATGACGTCAGCGGGCGCTAAGGCCCTTTTAAGTAGCTTCTAGCGTAGATCACAATCAACAGATTTACAACCATACACAACAGAGTGCCACATACAATTATACTTCAAAGATACAAAAAACTTTAATATTTAGTTAGAAAATATAATAGATATAATAAATATAAATAATTTAATAAATTGTTTAAAGAATGATATAAATAAACTTATTGATTTTTATATTAAAACAAATACAAAAAAAAAATAGTTTTAAAGAAAATTTCAATTTGTAGAATTATTAAAATATAATAAACTTAAAAATAAGATTTAATATTTGCAATTTAATTTAGGATATTTTAAGTTTAATAATTAAAAAATGCAATAATGTTAAAGAGATAATCAAATTATTTAAAAACTATTATTACAGTTTAGAATATTATTTATATACTAATAAATAAATACAATTTTTTAAATTTGAAATTATACAATTATAATTTTGTTAATAAGTTTATTGCAAAATATAAATCGAGTATTATACAACTTAATAATTTAAATATTAAACTTTCGAATTTAAATTATTATATTTAGTTTCTTAATAAAACATTAAAATATTTTTTTGTATAAATAAATCAATATTCGTTTTTAGTTTAAAATAGTAAAAAGCTTGTAAATCTATATAATCTAATTAATAATTTTATAAAAAAAATAAAAAAAAATAAAAGAATTATCAAATCAAATTTTGTATTATATAAAAATAAAATTTGTAGTATAAAACAGAACAAAAATAATAGAAATAATAATAAAGAAAACAAAAAAAGCAATAGCAATTCTAATAAAAAAATCAAATGTAATTATTATAATAAATCTAATACTTATAAAAATTATATCAACAAATGCTTATATAATTTAAAGAACATAAAAGATTTAAAAATTTAAAAAAATAATAACTTAACTAAGAAATATTTAAAGTAGAATGAATAGCAGAAAACTTTAAAAAATATAAAAAATAATAATAATAATAAAAGAATTTTGGTATTAGTAAACAAAATATTTTCGCTTTATTTCTAATTTGTTTTAATAAGTTTTAATATCTTTAACTTTTACAAAAAATATATTAAAACTATTAAATTCAAAGCTAACGTTTAATACTTTCAATATTATTAATTTAACAAATTCTTTATTTTTATAAACAATTAGGGAAAAAGAATATTGGAATTATATATGTAATATTTAGTTATTTAATATAAAAGCATTATTACATTATTTATAAAATCAAAACGATTTTAAAATTTATAAAACTTTTTTAAAATAAAAAGCAAACAATTTAGCATTAATATTTATAAATAATAGAATTATTTTAAATAGAAAAAATATTATTATATTTTAATATAAAATGCTTAATAAATTAACAAATTCAATTATATTAAATAATTGTTTTTATTTTAAGAATATACTAATTAAACTACTTTTAGATTTAAAACTTTGAAATTTTAAAACTTTAAAATAAAAAAGTATATACAAAATCTAGTTTAAATAGTAATACTTTAAAAATAATAGTAAATACAAAATTACAAATCATTTTTCAAATAAATCAATATTTTTGTATTTAACTAATTGATAAATTTAAAGTTTATAATATACTACTAATTGTTTTACTATTTACAATAAACTTTATTTTGAAATTTATAAAAGTATAATATTATCAATTTAAATATTTGTTATTCAAAAATATTAAAAATATTTAAAAAATAATTAAAAGATTTTCTAAAAAAGATTTAATTATTAATAAAAAAAAAGTATATAAATTATATAAACTAAAAAAGTTGTATTATATTTACTATAAAAATATTAAACATTATATTATAAAACTTTTCAAAAAAATAAATATCAATATAATTAAAATTTATTTAATTAGTATAAATAGTTTTAAATAAATTATACTATTTATAGATAAGGTTATTAAAGAATGTATAGTTTTTATATATAAAAAGAAAAATAGTATAAAATAAGTAATTTATTTAATAGATATATATACAAAAATTTAGTATAAAGTTATAATTAAATTATAAAAACTGAATAAAGAAAATAAATATAAAAAAATTATTAAATTTAATTATATAATTGAACAATTAGAATCATTTTTAAAGCTAACAATTTCTTTTGCTTTTAAATAAGATAGTATTTTAGAATACTTAATTTATATAATTCTAAAAAAACTTTGCTTTATTTTTATAAAAATAAATATTTCTTTTATACTTTAATTAAAACTTATTAAAAGAATAATTTATATTATAAATTATATAACAATTTATATACTTTTTAAAAGAATTATACTTTACAAAACTTATATAAATTATATTAAATCTAATATTAATAATTACTTTAATATTTTTTATTTAAAAGTATTAAATAATATTATATATATTTATATTTTTAAAGAAAAACGAATTGTAAATAACAAATTTATGTTTTAAATTGAAAAAAGTATTTTAATAGAATTTAAAAGCAATTATATATATAAAGTATATATTTTAATTTGGATTAGAAATAAAATTATTAGATTGTTAAATGTTCGATTTGATAAATTAGGTTTTATTATTAACTTAATTGAAACTAATAGTGGTTATTAAAGTATAAGAAATAATGTTAAACAACAAAATAATAATTTAACATTTATAAATAGTTTCATTTATATACAATTTAATGAATAAGTTATAAAAATTGATGGATTATTAAAAGCAATTAATAAATATACTAATTTGAAAAACAAAAATATATTTAATTAAGCTAATATTAGTAATATCTCAAAAATTATTTTTAAACTAAAATGTAATTGAGGATGTTTAAAAGAATTCAAAAATAAAAGCAAAATTCAAGAATCCCAAATTAGAACTTTCAGATAAAAATATGTAATTGCTTTTAACATTTATATTGTAGTATTTGATAATTCTAAAAACGATTTTAAAATATTTAACAAAATTATAAAGTTATTGAATAAGGATGAATAAGTAAAATCTATTAAAGCTAAATATTAGTTACTTTTGGATAATAAAACTTTCAAATTAGTTAAAAAATCCAAAGTTATTAGTATGAAAATACTATATATTAAATATATTTTTTGATATAAATATAATAAAGAGGAACAAATAGTAAAATATAAAACTAAATGGGTAGTACAGTTACCGTCCACTTATACTGGCCACTTCTCAAAAACTCACCTAAATTAGCTATTTTCAATAATCAAAATAAATTAATAAACATTATTATAAATGTTTTAAATTTTATATATATATTAATTCGATATTAATAAACTTATTTATAAAACTTATATATATT
>NGKI01000004.1:402427-431951 GCA_002162615.1 Myriosclerotinia duriaeana
AATTTTATTAATTTTATTAAAAAATATCTAAGAAGGTTATAAATATAAAAAGTTATTTTACATTTAAAATAATTTAGTAAATCTAATTATAATATCAAATTTTTAATATAAAAATATTGAATAGTTGATTTAATTATTAATATCTAAAAGGGTAAAGTTGATAAGTGAATTCGGGTTAAATTTGGGGTGGTTATTATATGTGGTCTAGTACTGTATATAGCTTTAAATAACAATATAAAAAAGATTTTAATTAAACATTTGTAAGTATATATAAAAATCTTTTATAAAAAATGATTATAGCAATAACTGTTAAATATAATCTAGAAATATAATAGATAGATATAATAACAACTTTTCTTAATACTATTATATTAAAAGAATTACTAGTTTATATAAAATTGCTATTATATTAGAAATAGAATAAAATCAAATTCGGTTAATTTAGAGAAAATAAAAATAAAGTTGTTTAAGTATGTTTATTGTTGAAAGTTTTATATAAGTTAAAATAAGTGTTAAGATAATAGCAAAAAACATTAAAATCTACTTTTTTTCAATTTAATTTTATTTTATTAAAAATTAACAACTACATTTATACTAATAATACTATAAAGATCATCATTGTAACTTATATTAACAACTTTTTAATTGTAAAAGAAATAAAGGAATATATAACTTTTAAAATTGATTTTATAAAAGTTTTTAAAATAAAGAATTTAGGCTTTATTTTTTATTTCTTAAATATTAGAATTAATTAGAATAGAACTAATAAAACAATTACTTTTTACTAGGATTTATATATTCGAAAGATTTTTCTAAAATTTGGATTTGAATATTACAAAACAAAAACTATTTTAATAACTTTAGATATATTAGAAAATATAATTCTAAATTTAAAGTTGGATTTTTTGGTTTTTTGTATATAAAAGTCAATATTATTTATATAATAAGTTTACTTTATCAATTTTTAATTAATTTTTCAAAAATATATATGAAGTATTGTAATCGAATTTTCAGATATTTAATTAGAACTATTAACTATATTGTAGTTTATAATGAAAATAAAAATAATATAGTTAAGGGTTATATAGATTTAGATTATATCGAAAACTTTTTTTCTAAAAGAAGTACTTTTAGATATGTTTTTTTTATATGTAAAAGAATAATTTTTATACAATTTAAAAGATAATCAATTATAACTTTAAATTTTACAAAATCAAAGTATTATAGTTTATATAAAGCTTTTCAAAAAGCTTTATAGATTTAATAATTTTTAAAAGAATTAAAAGTAATTGGATATATTATTTTAGGATTCAAAAAGATTAGGATTATTGGAGATAACTAGGGTAATTTAGTTTTTGTTGAGAATTCTGAAATTTATTAGAGAATTAAGTATATAGTAGTTAAATACTATTATATTTAAAAGTAAATAGTATAAAGTTATATAGATTTATAGTTTGTTTTAATTAATTAATTAAAGCATTTTTATTTATCAAATATATTAAATTTGTTGAGATGTTATATATAAAAAAGCTTTAAAATAGATAGATTTATATAATAATAGTTTAGAATGTTTTAATTAATAAGGATAAGATATATTAAAGGAAAAAGGGTAATAGTAAAGAATATTCAGAAAAGGAAGAATTTTGTTTATTATAATTATATGCTATTTATGTTATTGATTAAAGAGTGTATTAAGAATAGTTAGCAACTGTATTATTTAGAGATTAGGTTTAATTAGGTTTAGTATTTTTCTTTATCTGAATCAAGTATATAGTTTTGTATAGGAGAGTTTAACTCTTTTGTTCTTTTTAGTCAATACAAGTGCTACGAAACTTATTTTATTTAAGCTATTCTACGTGAAATCAATCAAGAACTTCAACAAGAATGAAGAATAGATAAATGATCCCAATAATTAGGTATATTCATAATAACCTTACTCATTCCACGAATAAAACTCGGATCAATTTGTAATGAGACCACGAAATTCAAGAAGCATTTCGAAAACCACTCTAAAAAATATCATATTTACATCGATCTAAGCACAAACCATACCTATCCAACAAGGCACTTTTGCCCAGTGATCTTATCTGTGAATAATCGGACGAGTCACACTTCCTTCGACTTCCAAGTTTACCACTGTGTTCCAAGGTTGGGCAACCACAACCGATTCGAAACTTCCAGGTTAATCTCGACTTAACACAAAGCTAGAAAGAGACTAATCCCCTTCCACCTCTAGTCTCTCCCCCTACCTCACGCCATACCTATATATTCATGGTCTGGAGTATTCGTACCATGATTTTTTTTTTCCAAGTGTCCTCTAACCAATCCAATAACTAGCCGCCAAAACCGTACCTACTAGGTAGTTACATACCACAAGCACGCTAGCGCTAGCCGTATGAAAGCATTGAAAATTTCTCCAGCTTAAATTCAAAAACTTTCCTTCGACTTGTGTACAAAAGATTTGCAAACATCTTCATAACGTAGACATCCATTTCCAAACATTTTTGGTCATTCAGGATTCTTGCGCAGACTGATTGTACACTTTACGTCCATTTGACAACTTCTCAAGAACGTTTTTTTAATCAAAAGGGATCAACGCATCTCTCATCCAGATTAATCTTCACATTCTTCTCGCCCAGCCGCCGACATCTCTCCCGATATGGCACCTAATAATTTCTCTTCTTCGTCTTCGGATAGCCAAGTACCCCAAGGCAACATGATCAATCGCGCTCTCGATATGACGTCAGTCAATTCCACCTCATCATATTCCCCTTTTGGTCGTGCGTTCGATACGACATCGACCAATCTTTCATCTTTATCGCCTACTTCGGCACAGGCGGACACGGAAGTGGCTCCTCTCGCGGAATCTAGAAAGCGTTCGCGCAGTGATAATTCGGACATCACTCTAGAGGAAGGACGACACGCACAACGAGCTAGAACTAACCATTATAGCTCTACCCAGCAGGATGAACCATCTACAGTCGGTCGACGACCGATGACGGCTCGTCGTGGTGCTTCATTTCGATTTCCTGTCGGTGGCCGAACCATGTACCGCCAAGAGCAAGAGCGCATTGCGAACACTTTTGCGAACATTAGCGCTTCAGCTCCACCAGCTCCAGCTGCTTCGCTTTCTACCAACCGTGCAACGCAACCAATTACCACCCCTTCATCGCCTAAGCTTACTTCGCGTAAGCGCCCATATGCGGAGGACTCCGATGCTGATGACGAGGCAAGCGAATATGAACGTCCAGCCAAGATTAGATTCCGAGGTGGCCCACCAACTCTTCAGCGCAACCATATAGCACGCACAAATGTCAGAGCTGCTGCTGCTGCTGCTTCTCGTTCTCGTGTTGGACATGGGTTCTTCAACCATAACATGGGAGCAAGATCACGATCTCAGACTCCACTTGAGGCAGAGGTTGGGGTTTTAGCTAACCCAGATGCCGTCGAGAGCCACAACTCGGAGGATGAATCATTATCGGCTCAAGGTGAGCTTTCAACGGCCAGAAACCCAGCTGCTCGAAACGATGAGTCCAACGGCAGAGACCCAGTCATCATTGACCTTACCTATGATACCGATTTAGAACCAGAGGCAGAGTTGGAGGACTTGGCTCCGCCCCCTTTATCGGAAAACATTGCGGAGAGTGAAGAGGCGGAATGGCCACTTTTCTATCAATACGAATATTGCTACATTTGTCAAGATGATCGCAACGTCAAAGAAAATGTCCTCACGTGGTGTAGAAGCCAATTTGGAGTCAATTTTCATCAGAGTTGCATATCAAAATGGGCAGCAACAAATTGGGAAGACGAGGACTTTGTTGTGGGCCGGAATGAAGTCAAATGTCCCATTGTCGCACGGTGTGGGATTTCACCAGTGAGTAATAAATAGGCCAACAAATTACAAACTCTTATCAAAGCCGCCGGTATTGAACCAATTTGGACTTCATTGTTCGCCAAAATATACAATTAAAATTCATACACAACTAAATTAAAAAACAAAAGAAATTTCGAATAATGCTGATTATCGACATTCATAAGCTTTTGAGGGAAAAGATCTTAAAACCCTTTTGTTGAACGTCGGGGTTGGAGTACAGCGAAGCAGAAGATCGGGCAATGGAACGATTCGTATATGAGGCCAGGTTACGATTCTCACCGAGGTGGAGGTGACATTGAGAAGGTGTATTTGAGGAACCTTTGTACGGAGAGAACGGAGAGAACACTGAAGATCAAGTTTATCTCGGCAGCGGTGGAGTATAAGCTCCACATTGATTGGGTTAGATACCCTTCTAGTTTTATGCGATGAGGTTTGGGAGGTTTCTGTACGAGGCTAGTGTGGGTTTGGGAATATCCAACAGCGATAATGGTACTTTCAATATGAACCATAATGTACAATTTGACTGCGTGATCGCCAAGATCACCATTGATTTTATACTCAGGAAGCGCCTTGGTATATATGCTAACTCAAATGGCTTTATACAATCTTTCCCTTCTTGACTACGAATGCTTCCAAAGAAGCTGATATTGGTTAGCATGTATTTTAACTTATAAGCAATTTGAGAACTTACAAATAGCAGAGTAAACTCTGTTCTCAGCCTCTGGGAAGACCAAGCTCCTGGGGCCGTAGAACACTGCGTCATTGACTTCATCTTGATGTCTGGGTAGACAATGCATGAACTTCCATCCTTCTTTAGCACCACCTCTCTTTGCCATTTCCTCTGTAATTTGGTATCCTGCAAAGGCCTTCAGTCTCTTTGCTGATTCTTCTTCCTGGCCCATAGATATCCATGTATCGGTGACCAACACATCCGCATCCTTTATAGCCTCTTCTGGCACAGAAACCTCTGTAAGCGTTCCTGGCGTATCTGTTGTATTTGCAGCAGATTGAATGATCTTGCGCATATATTCTGGGATTTTATAACCTTCTGGTGAAGAAACCGAAATATGAATACCCAATTTCATTGCTCCAATTGCGAGGTCGAAGAGAACATTATTCGAGTCTCCAATCCAGGCGATTTTCATACCCTCCAAACCTAAGGTTGGTGTAATCTGTGACGAGCTTCTGGAAGGCTGCGAAGGGAACGCCTCGTGGATCGTGAGGTAATCTGCAATAGTTTGCAAAGGGTGGTATTCATCGGATAAAGCATTAATAACTGGTACACTTGACCACTTTGCCAAACCCGCAACATCCGAATGAGGCCCTACCCTAGCTACAATACCTGCAGTCATACTCGAAATGACAACTGAGGTGTCGTATAATGATTCATTGACACCTAATTGGATATCGCCGGAACCAAGAAACATAGGATGCCCCCCCATTGTTGTAACCGCGGATTCGGTAGAGACACGCGTACGAGTGCTGCGTTTGGAAAATGGCATGGCAATTACTTTACCAGTCAATGAATTGAGGAGAGTTGTAGGGACAGCGCCAGATTTGAGCGCGAGCTTATGTGAATGTGCGGAGCGAACGAGTGTAGTAAGTTCAGAGGGAGTAAGGTCTGCGATTGAGAGAAGATGACGGGGTGCGAAAGGTGAGGTGAGAGGTGACGAGGCATGGCTGTACGAACGCAATTGAGATCTACTGAAGTTCTGCAGAGCTCGAGATCCGGGACGCAATGAATTAAGAGACATACTGCTTGTGAGTAAAGGAGATGTGAGTAGAAATTGTTGAGAGCTCGGTAAGAGATCAATGAATTTGGGAGAATTGAGGAGAAATGTGAATGCTGTAGATGATTTCTGTTGCAATCCAGAGAGATACTTTATAGTAAGTTCACCTACGAATCTCACTTCAAATCTGTTGATTCGTGAGTCAAATTTGTGAGTCAATTGTTTGTTTATCTTCGCAACTTTTTACTTGAGGTGTGCTCAAAGCTTCATGTAGGTACGAAGTACGCCTTTTCGTGACCCCGCATATCCGCTCTAACCATATTTGGAAATATATCAACATCAACATCAACATCAACATCCATGGATCAACATCGTCCATGCCCAGCGATACTAAAAGACACCCACTGAACCTGAGACGAAACGCACCAAACAATCAGACCCACCAATCCAATATGTTTACATCGTCAAGCATGAAATTTCAATGCAATATGGCCCGGACTCTTCCGAAATATCTGGAGTATTTATAGACCTTGAAGATGCCAACAATTGTGTTGAACGTATAGTGGAGCGGGGGTATTATCATGGGGATGATCTGTGTGAGATAATAACTCGCGATGAAGGAATGGTGCAGTGGCATTGCAGTGATACAGGGGAAGGTGATACTGCAAATCTTATTGTTGAAAAACACAGAGTACGCGGATCAGGCTCGGAAAAGAAAAGAGATTGGCCAGAGGATAAAGAAAAGGACGAGGCTGATGAAAAATGTGAGGATGACGACGACGAGGAGGGGGAGGAGGAGGGGGGGAGGAGTAAATAGAAGGCTGGATTTAAGCCTTCGAAACATGAAGTCGGGCATCTTTCAACTCGAGAAAAGAAACTTCACAGACAGCGTGGTTTGGACCTTCCATTCTATCATTTGATTCGAGCCACAACTCAAATTGGAAGGAAGAACGGTGGTGTGTCATGAGCAATGCTGTATCAAAAGAGGAAGGCACCTCATGCTATGTTATTGTATCTCAGACCTGATTCTCCTATCACCGAAATACAGCTCATACACAAACATCAACACACTACTTTCTTAATACATTTTGGTTAGTTGGAAGTATCATCATGGAGAATTCATTACATTCACCCCATTCGTATAATACAACTTATCAGCCCCCTAATGATGAAAACGAAAAAGACGGATTATACGATGGATTTTATGGAGCACAAAACAGTAGCCCATCGTGTGCATTTTCTAAGGAATCCCAAATACAATCATCTGAGAATGACTCTCCAACCCATCTCAACTCTTACCAGGGTCTTCATCGTCCAGCGAGGTTAGACTGGCATCAGATTGGCCCACCTCTAACAAAGAACTTCGCCAACGATGTATGGCTCAAAACACGGCGTGCACTTGCTCCCAGTGACTCCGAAGAAGACACAGAGTCACCCAAAGAGCAAAGAACCACACCTCAAACCACAGCCTCAACAAACTCCCGAAACCCATTCGATGACAACTACACAAGTCCCACCCGTCCAGGAACACCAATTTGCGTAATTCAATCTTCGCCAGGATCAATTGGCAGCCTAACCTACTACACCCCCACCCTCTCACCTCTCCCAATGCCCTACCGAGATGTTACCAACATCCTCCAACATCGTGGCATGGCATCTCAAAGCCCACGCCAAGCACAATTCACATATATCGTGCTACACGACTCAGTCCCAGTAGCAGCCGAATCCCTCTCAATAACTACTGTTACGGGCGTTTACCCATCACTCGAAGAAGCCAATGGGTTTGTGGAGAGAATTGCAGAGGAAACTTGTAGAGATGTGCCAGAGGAACATTTGACGTTACGGGTGGAGGATGATGGGGGCTATGGGTTTGATATTCTGGATATGAAGAAGCATATGCTGCATCGGGTTTATATTGAGAAGCAGATGGTTAGGGGGGCATGGAGTGAGAAGGCTGAGTATGAGAAGACGGGGGTGATGAGGAGTCAGGTTGATGAGGATCAGGATGTTTTTGATGAAATGGCAAAACTGTCTCTTTAAGTATTGTGGTGATTGGAGTCTGGGGATGGGTTATTGGCGATGGGTTTCTAGTTTGGTGTATGGCTAAGTGATTCAGGAAATTCATTATTTAGCATGAGTATGGGTATTGGCATTAAAAGTAGAATTAGGGCTAACAGGAATAGTCCTGGGGTTATGCATTATGGTTGCATCGCTGACTGTATTGAGAAGTCAATAAAATATCAGTTCACGGAGACATCAATCAGCAAATCGAAGTGCAAAAGTAACTCTACTGCCCACCATCCCATTATATACTTGAAAACATACTCATTTCTCAACTTAAATCCACCACCCGGAAAACACCAACATCCCCTTCCCCTTCAGCTTCCGCTTCCGTCTCCGTATTCAGTTCCGTCTCCACCTTTTTGTTGATGACTAGGTACCTAGTACCAACTACACCCAGTACTAACTACATACCTAGCGATCAACCAACAACTCACTTGTCATACCTACACATTACTCAGTAAACCAAAGCCAAGATCAACTTCCCACCCACACCAACCCCCACCCCTATCTCTCTAGCCCCTCACTATGTAGTTATCGAGGCGAGATAATCATCTACATAGTAACTTCATCTTGACCGGTACCAGTCGTGGTACTAGGCTGGTTCGGGCATATATAGTAGAATAGATAAATACTACTTGCCCAAGTAAAAGAATATAACCTAATAGTAATCAAGCAAATACAACATGAACTTCATTTTGTGTACCGTAAGATCGTAGGATAAAGTGTGTAGGATGAAGATGAAGTACCTAGGTACCTAGGTAGACGGCTTAACTTTTACTCCCTCGACGTTGTTGTTGTTGTTGTTGAGATTGGTTTCTGAATTATATGTGTAACAACCATCCACTTCTATAACCCAAAATCCCCTTCTCTCCCTCTACACTCTACACTCTACACTCCTAGAAACATGCACATACATATACTACACATAATATATATACATATATATATATACACATAATATATATAGCCCTACCTATATTCCCCTCCGAAACCCCCCATCAAAACTCCACCCTCAACCTATATCCAAACCTATCTTAGTGTGCATTTTCGGTCGGGAGGAACTTTTAGGTAATACCATAATAAGGTTTATTAGTGGGAGTACTAGGTAGGCTGGGATTAGTTGGAGTAGAAGTTGGTTAGGGGGGGGGCTAGAGGGGGTGGGCTACCTGGTTAAGGGAGTTACGGGATTAGGGGAGATAGGAGATGGGAGATGGGAGATGGGAGATGGGAGATGGGGTGTTATCAAGGTGTTTTAGTTGGTGAGTGAGAAACTTGGAATGGGATGGGATGGGTTTGCGATGTTGATGTTGATGTTGATGTAAAAGGTGGAGAAAGGAAAAGGTAAACGGTAGAAAATTGGTAAATATCACAATCATATCAATATTCATAAATTACTTTTAAATATCCACTCATTAACTCTACCTATAACTCCTCTCCCATAGCCCCCCGTAACAACCCCCCCTAAAACGCCCACCCAAGCGTCAACCTATAAATTCTCTCTCCCCTCGTCTCCTCATTGCTGCCCCTCTTAGCCGCTTCAGCCGCCAAATACTCCTGTTCCTGTGCATCAATCCTCGCCTTCCCACTGAACAAATCCGCTTCATGTGGTTTAATAATCTCAGTCTTCATGTAAAATTTATATCCAAAGAACATGATGAAGTATAATGGGATACCCAAATACGTCGTGATAAACGTAGAGTAATCAAATTCGGGTTTGGTACCCTTGGCTGCGGTTCTCTTGTAGCAGAAGAGTGCGAACCCTTTGAAGAAAGCGATGAGGATACAGAAGACGAGTGCAATGTAGGAGCCCCAGATTCCAAGGGGTGCTACGTAGGCTAATTCTGTGTTTTGGATGCCTTGGGCGCGACGGGCGCGCACAAAGTAGATGTGGGAGATGAGGATGGAGATCCAAGTGAGGAGACCGAACATGGTAACGAGATTGACGAAATAGCCAAAGACGGTGTAGGAAGCTGTGTTGACGCCCAAGAAAGCGAGGAGACAGAATGCAGTACTCAATCCGAGGGCGAAGATGGGAACGCCACGTTTATCAGTGCGTGTGAAGATGGCGGGGGCTTTTCCTTCAGAGGCGAGTCCGAAGAGTGTGCGGGAGGCGATGTAGAGATCGGAGTTTGCGGCCGAGAAGACGAAGATGAGGATGCAGGCGTTGAAGATGGCGGGGAGGGCCTTGATGCCGCTTATTTTGATGGCGACGACGAAGGGGGAGGCCGAGGCGTTGTTGCTCTTTTTGTTGCTGTCGAGGAGGAGTTGGGAATTGTAAGGGACGAGCATGCCGAGGAGGAAGACGAGAACGACGTAGAAGAGGAGAATTCGGTAGAAGGTCATTTTAATGGCTTTGGGGATTACTTTGCGTGGGTTGGCGGCTTCTCCTACGGTTACACCAACGAGTTCTGTACCTAGGAAAGCAAAGACGGCGGTGGTGAAAGTAGACCAGACGGCTAAAAATCGACCAGCGTTTCCAGCTATGTGTTGTTAGTATGAATTCTAGATATCCAAATACATGGGACACTTACTCAAAATGTACTCATGAAACGATCCTGGATCGCTCCAGTACTTGAAGCCAGTAGCTTTATGATCAGGGCCTCCTCCACTAACAAGGACTACACTTAGGATGATAAGACCCAAAATCACAACCACTTTGATACTTGACAACCAGAATTCGAATTCTCCAAAGAATTTCACACCAAAATAATTAATACAGACAATGGCAAC
Organism: Myriosclerotinia duriaeana; assembly: GCA_002162615.1. Lineage (NCBI taxonomy): Eukaryota > Fungi > Ascomycota > Leotiomycetes > Helotiales > Sclerotiniaceae > Myriosclerotinia > Myriosclerotinia duriaeana. The sequence continues at coordinate 412,826 of NGKI01000004.1, forward strand.
CAAAAATATAGCAATCCAGACACCGGGATTAACTTTATCTCTTGGGAGCCAGTACTGTATAACCAAAGATGCTGCCGTGAGATTATTAGGTGTGACGATGATGTATTTGAACCAATAATTCCTAAATATTATCAGCAGTTGCTTTTTTGAATAGAGGGCGTAATAATTACCATCCTAGACAGAATCCCAAAGCCGGATCGACAAATCTAGTAGCATAACCCGTAAATCCACTCGCTAAAGGCAACCAAGCAGCCATCTTTGATACTGTCAGCAATTGTTCATTTGGAAGGCCGCTGAATGATTATCATACCTCACCGAGAGCTGCCATAACCAAAAAGCACAATAATCCAACAAGCGAATAGCCAATCAGAAGTGGCGCCGGACCTGCCTGCGCAAGCGCTTTTCCCCTGTAACATTGTGTCAACAAACGACCCTGCGCCTTTTGCAGACATATCATGCAAGGGAGCAATGAAAAATCTTTGAAAAGAAATAAAATACATACGTTCCAATAATTAATCCAGTTCCGATAGCACCTCCAATTGCTATCATAGTAATTTGACGAGATTTTAAACCTCGATGGAGATGATGACTTGGATCATCATCACCTTGCATCAATTCTTGCGAATTTTGTCGCTCTCGCTCGACGGGAGAATTTACCTCGTAAGCTTTCTCCGCGCTCGAAGGCGAGTAGTCCCGGGGAATATTTGTCGCCATAGTTGAGGATATCTATTGGTATCAAAACCCTTTGGCAAAAAAGACCAACACCAGATGTTGGGAAGAAAGAGAAGAGGAAGGGGAAGAGCAAGAGTAAGAGTAAAGAGAACCAGAGTGAATAAGATCAACAAGTGAGGGGGAACTCTTAACTATCTATATGACAACATCAAGCGCACTAGGAGGCTGTCCGCTAGTTTAAGTAACGTCTAGACTTGCTGTAAGAATGGATACCTAGATACCTAGATACCTAGATAAACCAAAGCTTTTAGTCGCAACAGCTACGGTAACTATACCTATTTAGACAGCTATTGACCGGTGGATATCATTCACTGATTATGCCACCCACTAAATTGCTAATAAATCAGGGTAACATTAATCAAGATTACACCACCGCCAAGCCTTTTCCAAATCCCATTCTCAATAATTACCATAATACCATGCCATGCACCATGCACCATGCACCATGCAGCTCCAGGCTATCTATCATAATCTATGTAGATAGGCGCATGCGCAAAACTCGGGCAGACTTTGCATGTTCGCGGTTCAACCAACACCAAAACAATCCCACCTTGTGGCATTGTACAAAGCCTACAAGGATATCATATGGGGTAAAACCGGGCCAATATCGATATCAACACCCCCAACCCGACATCGTAGCACGCTAAAACTTACAAGTGTCTGGGCGCCCAGAGCTGTTATCATGCCACCCACAAAAATTCTGTCAGTGAAACCCTAGGTACCTATGATTTCCATCCTGGCATGATATAACCTTGGTGAATGGTGATAAGACACTTGGCAGCTGAGGATATTGGATGCTGGGAAGTGTGGAGGGAGGGAGAGGAGAGGCGACTCAGGCGAGGTTTGTGTGTGTGTTTATTTATATTGGATATGATTGGTTGTTTTTCGATGGAAACGGAGGTGGCCGGGATTCCAAGTTGTGGGGAAGTGTATTACATAATCGAGGCTCCTTTGAGGCTTCCAAGGTTTGCCTCTATCAACTTTCTGGGCAAGCTGAGGTTGTACTTGTATTTTGAGAAGGCAACTGAGACTTTATTTGATGTGAATATTATATTGATATATTTATGAGATATCATGCTACTACCTTTCAATATTCAAGTTCGATTTAGACAAGACAATTGAAGACTGAAAACTATAGTGACTTATTTACATGCATTTTGCGGGGTATTGACTTTTATTTGCATCTGCCTACTACCTAGTAGTACCTTTTACAACATCATTTCCCATCACCTCTTGGCATTTGCTAATAAATTCAATGCGCTTCCTGCCAACACAAACCCCGCTTGATCAGGACTGAAGGTATGTTTTGTTTCGAGAATAATTTCTTCTCCGGATCCATGCTTCTTAACCCGTAGGCTCACTTCACCCTTTCCACCATTCTTCAACATGTCATATAAACCAATCGTGCTTACCTCGTCAAGAGCGTCGATCTTTCCATAATCTTCTCCGTTGGCAAAGGTAAGGGGTACAACACCTTGCTTCTTCAAGTTTGTTTCGTGGATACGTGCAAATGACTTGCAAAGAATTACTCGGCCTCCCAAGTAACGGGGTTGGAGTGCTGCGTGCTCACGCGCTGAACCTTCTCCATAGTTGCTTTCTCCCACGACGAGCCATTCTTTACCCTGATCCTTCCATTTCTGGGCAAGTTCGGGAATTCCAGATGTGCTACCATCAACATCATAGGCAACATTTACTTCACCTGTTGCAGCGTTTATAGCTGTGATAAGTGTGTTGGCAGAGATATTTGGAAGATGGCCTTTGTATTTGAGCCAAGGACCAGCAGCAGAAATGGTATCAGTGGTACACTTTCCAGTGACCTTGTAAAGAACACGAAGGCCCTCCAAATCGCTTTCTGGGAATGGCGCAAATGGTTCCAAAAGGGCTAGACGATCGGAAGTTGGAGAAACAACAACTTGCGTTTCAGGAGAAGGGGAGCCTGATGATGGCAAAAATTCCTTGTTTCCTTCTTCGAAACCTTCCTGGGGAAGTTCAGCACCAGTAGGTGGCTGGAAACGGAATTCTTTGCCAGATGGTGTCATGATAGAATCTGTGAGTGGATTGAAAGAAGTGCTTCCTGCATATGACATAGCTGTAACGATTTCTGGAGAAGCGAGGAAATTCATGGTATCTGGGTTACCGTCGTTACGGCCTCGGAAGTTTCGATTGTATGATGTGAAAATCGCGTTGGGCTCACCCTTTCCAACTCCATCAGTTCTACTCCACATGCCAATACATGGGCTTCAACAAGTCAGTGATTGTTATTATGAAAGCGGGGTTTTGAGAGGAATAGATAAGTTTGAATTGGAAAGCAGCGCAAAACACGTGATCGGCAATCCAACTAGAATCATTGGACAACTAGCTAGGCCTTTTAAACGGTGTTGAACTACCAAATGAATTTGACCTCTCAGCCAGGCTTGGACATCGGGGTCCAGGAGTTGCTTACCAAGAAGAGTTTTCGGGGTGAAACCAAGGATTCGGGTGTATTGGGAAAGGATTAGGATGCAGAGATGAAACAATGCAAACGGACTTTAAGATTAAGGAATAAGATTAAAGAAAGCCGATAGCTTACCCACAAGCATTAGCAAGCACAATACCTCCAGCTTCAGTAAATGTCGATGAAATCTGATCTCTCTCCAAGGTAGCCCTAATCTGTTCGCTACCGGGTGTGATGAAGAAGTCGGTAGCTGGCTTTAGGCCTGCAGCGGAAGCTTGCTTGACCAAGTTTTGTGCCCGCGCCATATCTTGATATGAACTGTTCGTGCAGCTACCAATCAGACTTGAGGATACTTTATCTGGCCAATTATTTGCTTTAACAGCCTTTGCGAATTGTGACAATGGGGTGGATAGATCAGGTGTGGCTGGCCCGTTGATGTGAGGTTCTAATGTAGATAGGTTGATTGTAATAAGTTCGTCATAGTGAGCGCCTTCATCGGCTCTCAGTAAGTTGTGGAGTGAAGGGCTTCCTGCGATAGTTTGAGCTTGTAATGCGATGGAGGATCGATGTGTTGATTCAAGGTATGGGACGTGGCGTTTTGAAAATGGGAAGAGAGAAGTTGTAGCGCCAACTTCAGCTCCCTGGAAAGATGTTAGCGAATGGGTCATGGAGAGATGAAGTAGATGCTCGAGGCATGAGAGAAGATACCATATTGCATATAGTTGCCATTCCAGTACAGCTCAACGAGTCTACACCTGGTCCATGGTATTCTATAATATATCCAGTTCCACCGCGGACAGTCAATTTGCCTGCCAAATGTAAAATAACATCCTTGGGAGACGCCCAACCACTCAATTCGCCTTCAAGTCTGACCCCCAGGATTTTTGGAGCTTTCAACTCCCATGGCGCGTCAACCATAGCATCCACAGCATCAGCTCCACCAACACCAATGGCAATAGCTCCCAACCCACCAGCGTTTGGAGTGTGACTATCTGTGCCAAGCATCATCAAACCGGGAGCCGAATAGTTTTCCAACACAGTTTGGTGAATGATTCCTGCTCCGGGTGGCCAAAACTCGATTCCATATTTCTTCGCCGCAGATTCCAAGAAATCAAAAACTTCCTTATTGCCTTTGATGGACTCTGGAAGATCAACATCTGCTCCCCTCTGTCCAACAATCATATGGTCGCAATGAATACTGGCTGGCACGGCAGTGGAAGGCAGTTTGCAGGTCATGAACTGCAACAATGCCATTTGTGCCGACGCATCCTGCATAGCAACCCTATCTGGCTTGAGCTTAAGGTTTGCATTTCCTCTGATATTAAGTCCATTATCCGTATTTGACAAAAGTGATTCTTCGGGGTTGTCGAGATGGGAATATAAAATCTTTTCCGCGAGGGTCAAGTTTCTTGATGAACCTAATACTCTTCGAACCTCATGGAGTCGTTTAAGGAGTTTCGGGTAAGGAGGAGTTCGGGATTCGATGTCAGGCTTGTATGTAGAATTGGTTGTATTCACAGTTGCAAGAGTTCGTCCGCTTATCGGTCTTAAAAGGGTTGGGATATTAGTCCTCTGTATATTGAGTCAATTGTATGAAAATTTTGGACATAAATAGAAGCTTACCCTGATAGAGAGACCACTGCTCTTGAGAACCCCGCAGGACCTCATATTTGCGAATCTCACCGGTTTTGGGAAAGAAATTGAAGCAATTCACAAAAATGCAAACTGAATTTCTTCAATCTTCAATTGCGATATCGCTACAGTAAGAAATTCTTCATGACATTCGGAATTAAGCCGATTGGTGAGATAGGTGAGGGATGCCGCTTTGACTTGATTTGAATAATGGATGACACATAAAGTTGTAGAGCTAAAGCGGCTCTAGGGACTAGAACACTTGAGGGCAACCCTGGAACCCCACAAGCCTTCTATGGACTTCAAGCCAACTCGAAAAGTTTCCTCCGACCACCTCTATCCTGCAAAAACACCTCAACAATACTATGATTCAAGACTTTGAACTTCCTCCAAGATGTGCCTACCTAGTTTGCTCTTGAAAGTAGATGTTTGTTATATCAAAACATTTGACGATGTGGCATAAGTCCAAGAACATGTGAATTTCAATTTCCACATGGTTCCTCTCTCATCTACCCTTAATGCACAAGGAGTATGGCATGCAGTGGTAGCAAGGGACTGGTAATGCATGTATAGCATTTGTTTGGTTATGTCAATACCCTCTGATGTATTGATTGAACTGAAATTGTCAATATTAGACAGAGAGTTGGTCATCAAGCATGAACTATTTCTTGGAATCTCATGTTACAGCCTTATCTTTTGGAATTTTCCAAAGCCTCTCAACTTTGGAGATACTGAAAGAAACTGAAAGCATGGATGTTGGACAGAGAGTCAGTTGTGAGGGAACTGAAATTCTCAAATAGAAGGAGAATCAGTTCTGAAGGAACTAGAAGTATCAATATTGGACTGAAGGTCAGTCATGAAGAAGGAAGAAAGTAAATGGACATCCAATACGGAACTATTTTCTTGAACTTCATGTATACAGTCCCAACTTTGGAGATAGTGAAAGGAACTGAAAGTATGGATGTTGGACAGAGAGCCAGTTGTGAGGGAACTGAAAGTAGCAATGTTGGAGAAAAGGCCAATCACGATGAAGGAAGAGGGCAATGAACATCAAACATAAATCATTTCCTTGAATGTCATATTACAGTCCCATCTTTTGGAATTTGTCAAGGCCTCTCATATAGTGAATTTGAGATGATAGAAAGTCAAAAAGTTTCTTTTGTTTGGGGTTCAATGATAGGCTTGACTTGTCCATCCTTCGAAGCGAGGGGGCTCACGTTCATTGCTCTTCAGCAAGTGCACTTGTATAAGAATATAAGTTTTTATATGATAACCTTGGAAAGTTGATGATTCTGCTTTGGAGTCGAGTTTAAGATATGTCACCACAAGCTTGATAGGTACTAGGTACCTAGTATGTACATTGTAGGTAGGGAAAGAAAAGCTTCATAAGAAACAAAAAATTGTCTCTCGCATCTTTAACATTGGGATAGTATCATAGTAAAAATAATTCAAAAAAAAATGATAATATCTATAGGAGAAATCATATGTATACCGAAGCACCTAGTAGTTTTTCCCATTAATTCTCTATAAACGTAACTTGGAATACCTAGATAGTACATAACGGGGGAGAATTCAATATAATAAGATGAACTCTATGAACTTTCAATTCGACAATTCGACAATTCCTCGTACCCCGCACAATTCATCGTCACCTACCATTTCCTTCTCCTTCTCCTTCTCCTTCTCCTCCTCCTCCTCCTCCTCCTCCTTCCCTCTCCTAGGTTTGCTCTTTCCTTTCCTTTTCGTCTCAACTTCACTTCATCATTCATTAAATTAGACCAATCATTTCTCTCCATAAATTTCAGCTTACCTGTGTACCGAGTTTGCTTTCTGCCCATGTGAGCAACTCAATTGAGAGAAAATTCAAAATATCATCACATTCATTACATCACATCACATCAAAACAAAACAAAAGCAAAACAACTTCTTTCAACCTCCTTTCATCTGCCCTCTTTTCCTTACCGTTTTTTATTTTCAAATCAACTCAATTCTTATACTCATATGAGTAATCCTTTCAATTTATTGAGAACTTTATAGTCTCACGTCTCGTACTCAATTCCGCGCCTGCGTTTTCGTTTTTTTCTTCTCGTAGTTGAGGCTTGCCAGAGGGCAGGCGTCATAAGTTCATTGTTAATCAAGGTAAGATCTTAAGTTTTCACTTTCTTCTAGGGATTTCGATATCACCATCCTCAAATTTTCTCTCTTATCATATGGTAAACTCTCAACCTGTTTTCGCTCGATCCGTCTTGTTATCGGCAGAGTTCTATTCATTGCCTTGTGTTTGTCAATTACCGCGTTCTCTCATCTTTTAGATCGAGGCTCGGCACGAGCATGTTATCTTCTCTTATCCAACCTACCCCTCTTACATGTAATTCACTTTGATATAATCTTCGTCTGCTCCGCACATCTTCTTTCGCTTCCACATTTTGCAAAGCACGCTTCTAACACAGCAGCAGTTAATCTTCGGTTCGACGAGATCTTCATTCCCTCAGTTTTAGTCTCTGGTCAATTCGAACCAGCTTCGGCATTCTCAAGATGGACGAAAACGGCGAATATGGCCAAGAGCCAACGGAAAGAGAAAGGTCGGCGTCTGAGATGGAGGCACTTCACCAAGCCATGATGGTAAGCTATCACACAATCGTTCACCTTATTATTATATTTTACACGCGATACTTGAACTTTGTAAAATTCTAATCTTCGTGTAGGAAGAGCTTGGCATTGGTCGCAAAGATGCCTTGCCGCTCGAGGATAGAGCTGCCAGTGTTTCAATGGTCCCATTGACGTTCACCCATAGACGTGTCGCACCAGAGAACCCTGCATCCGTTTGGCATAGTAAGTTCAGCCCCCAAGAAATTCGACTAAGAACTACTCACTGACTTATCTCATTTAGACCTCAATCTTGACGATGCTGAACCTGGTTCGGAGAATCTTGAAGATATTGCCGGTGGACAATTGTATCGACTTCGAAGAGGTGGCAGTGGACTCAGCAACGGCGGAAGAGGTGGTCACTCGGCTGGTCGTGGTCGAGGTGGTGCTTCTAACAGAGGTGGCCATGCATCCGTGGGTGGTCGCGGAAATTTTGCACCAAGAGGCGGAAATGTTGATCATTCGAGATCTGGGTAGGTCTATATATCAGTTGCTCCCGTAAGCATGAATTGTCCATCTTAAGCTAACAAACCACCAGTCAACCCTATTTCAACGATGCTAGACGCGGTGGAAAATCGGCTGCTAAAGTTGATGCTGGCATTGCTCGTTTGCAACGCGAGGCTGAGTCTAGCAGAATGCGTCGAACTGAAGGCCGTTCAGTCAAGATACCTCAATCGGCACCCAAGTCTACAAAACCTCCCGTTCCAGCTGCATCTCCTGCAGTAGCCCGAGCTGCTCCAGCAGTAGCTCGACCTACTGTTTCGAAGTTCAAGCTCGCCCCACCTTCCGCGTTCCTTTCACATAACAAAATCAGCTCTAGCCCAACTACAAAAGTTGCGGCGCCTGTTGTTTCTGCATCGCAGCCATCACCGGTATCCAACCTGGCACCGCAAGGTGGTCTTGCGGCTTCACAATGGGCATCAACCCCTGATATCCTTGTCGACACCTCCGAGCCAAGCCATTCTGACCCAATAGCCACGCCCGTTGCTGTTATGAACACTTCAGATACAAGCCATTCTGTTCGATCCGCTACATCAGCTTTTCCTACGACCGCCTCCGATTCGAACCGTTCTATTCAATCTACTACTGATGTCACCCCTCTGACTGTGGTAACAAATGGTGTAGCAATCCACCAAACACCAGCCATCGTTCGTACTCTAGTAGATGAGAGACCTGTCAAGGTTAGAAAGAATAACAATACGGCGATCAAGCAAGGACTTTTGAGGCTTATCAAATTTGATGAAAGATCTCCTTTGACTCTCGAACTTCAAATTGAGAATGTTATTCATTTTAGCGAATTGCTGACGGATACCGCGACACTCAAGGCTGATGCGAATATTGTCACATATCGGGCTGATCCTACGACTGAACAAACACCTACGTGGAAGTTCGTATTTCAGCTACCAGGTCCAGCCAAGAGTTTTGTTAATTGCCATTTTTTCAACCTTTCTGAGTTGCGACGTAATGGTGGCTCATGTCAGTCTTCAGAGCAGGGAAGTAAGACGGCAATAATGCCTCCATCTCCAGTTCCATCATCCCCTGCCCCATTGTCCGCGATATCCAGTTCAACAAATACTCCATCACGTAATGATGTATCGTATTTTACAAATAGAATCAGCAGTTCTACATTTGCTGATCTGGCTGAGCTTAGCGGTCAAGAAACGCTTTTCTCACTTAACGAAGAGGAAGTTGCGCCTGAGGATAACCAACCTGCTACATATTCGTCTCTCCAAGACCTCTTGAGCTTAATTGAAGGAGAGATTGTCGAGGGTACACTTCAGGTTCTAAATGCAAATCACGGCGGTTCTTTTTTTGATCACGTTTCTCAGCTGGCAAAAGGAGTAGGGCTTGAAAACGACGCATACTTCATGAAACATGCCAAGAATGTTTTCATTGGGGGACTAACATCTTCTCGTTATTCAACTTCGAAGCCCATCTTGTCGGTCACGGAAGAACTTGTTGCAGATTTTCTTAAAGGTTCTGAAACTTTACAACGATTCCCTCAGGAGTTTATTGACACTTACATCAAAGAAATTTCCAAGAAGATTCTCGACCAAGCCCAGAATCCTCAGAGTGCTACTCAGTCGGAGGATTTCCGTTCTGTTAAGAGCTCCAATACGGTAGAGGCTAGCAAACTGGTCGATTTGTCTGCAAATGTCGAGGTTGTCAAGCCTGCTGAACCTGTCAAGTCTGTTGTTGAAGCCGCCAGACCAGTTGAAGTCGTTAAGCATGTTGGAGCTGTCGAGTCCACCGAAGCTGCCAAGCACGCTACATTAATCAAATCTGCTGGCCCTTTTGACGTTATTCCCAAAAAAGAACGAATAACCTATTCAATTGAAGAAATGATAGATATGCGACCAGGTGCCACATGCACCAGAAGTGTGCTTGATGCACGAGATTCTCTTGAAAAGTACCTCCCTGGCCACAAACTGCAGTACAAGGACTCACGGAAAGCTACTGCTGCAAAAATCAAACCCTCAGAATGGAAGACTAGATTTGCTGCTACAGCTAGCAATGATGAAGCCCCACGCGCCGTCCAAAAAGACAATACCCTTGAAGAGCAGACACCAAGACAAATCAGTCTCGCACCGGCCTCTTTTGTTGGGAGCACTAATCACGCTCCATCAGAAGGTATCGATCGTCAAGTTCCTTTTGACAGAGAACATGGTACATCATTCCCCAAGCTGTCCCCCGCAGAATGGAAAAATAGGTTCGGTACTACTCCCAGCAATGATGCGTCGTTAAAAGTCATCGAAGTCAAGAAGGAAGCCTCTACCACCGGCAAAGATGAAAGAATTGAAAATGGTGTACTTGAATCTATATCCGCCGAAGATAGTGTCAAAAAACCATCAGCTGTTACCCGTCATCAGAGTTTATCTGACAACTCTAGCAGTGCATCCCTCATTGCTCTCCAGGCTCCAACTCGCAATGTTCTAAAGGATTTTAATTCTGCTGCGGAGGGTCAGGTAGGGGCCAAGATGGAGTCTGTAAATGATGCTAGTCCTCCAGTACTTCCATCAAATCGAGGTCTGAGCACTTCTAGATACGCTACTCCTGACGTAGTCAATCAAGCAGCTGTTCTTCGTGCTTCGTCGGATTATAAACATCCTCTACGCCAGGCCGTCAGTAGACAAGACTCATTCAACAGATCAAGTGGCTCGTCAACGCAATCAAGATCAACACAAGTGCATGATACGGGCTTGTGGGAAACACTTCTGTCATCTAAGCAAAAACAACCTTCCACCAAGGTCGAAATTCCCGCCCCCAAGAACGAGCCAAATGATTTTGCTTTCACTCCCGAACTCGATAAGTCCATTCCTATGATAGTTTCTCACAATTTTGTTCCAGAGCGAAGCCCTACCGTTCCATCAACTCGAGCATTATCTATAGACGACACTGCTTCCAACTCTAAACCGGTTCTTGAATTTAATGCCGAGAAGCAGGCAGAAGCTCCCGCTGCTGCATCAGGAACTGCAGAATGGTCTACTGTCAACAGATCTGGAAACCACATGGCTAAAACTGTCGACCCTCAAGAGATCAATCCAGTTGCACTCGAAAACGTCATAGAAAAGGAGAAGACCGTACCCAAAGTCGTATGTCAACTTCCATCCAGAAGTAGACATATTGCAACCAATTCAGATATCGACAGACTTGCTCAGGTTTTGAGTAACTTGGACGTCAAGACTGAAAGGGACGATGATGTAGTAGTGAAGGTTCTTTCAGTTTCGGAGCGTAGTACTAGCCCCACTATTGAAGAGATCCTCGAAAAGAAGCGTGCGAGCGGACTGGCAACATCAAAATGGGCAAGCCCTCAAGCTCCTATTTTCAAACCCTTGCCTTGTACTCCACGAACAACTCCGGCGGGCTACAGTCAACCAATTTTAAATATGCCGCAACATGATAGAGTGTTCTCTCCTCAGAATGGATATAACCCTGCCATGCAAGCACAGTCGCCATATGGAGACTTCTCTCGACATGGTAATCAGTATCCTCCTGTTCTTTCGACCATTCTAGTCGAAGATCCATCCACAGATAAAGTTTCGGTATTGACTGGGATTTCAGTCCGAACACATGTTCCAGTTGTTGCGCATACGCCACCTGCTTATCAAGCACATTCTCCCCACACCCCAAGTAGTTTCACGTCAGCTGGTGCAGTTTCATTCCCTGCTAGACCAACGATGTTCGATAAGAGTTTTTCCGATAGTGACAGCGAAGAAGTTCTGAAGGCAACTGCACCAGTTTTTACTCCTTCCCGCCAGAGAGACGGCAGTGCTATGAATCGACCGGCATTATCACCTGTCCGTAATCGCCAGAACGCACAACAGGAAGCTATCCAAGCTAGACTCAATAAGAGCTTGGCAGAGCCACGGATGTAGGGCTTAGATGGTGAGGTGAAGGCATGCGAGGTATGGAAGGATTTTAATGAAGAGATCAGAAAATGAAGAAGTTTATTTGAGAAAGCGAAGGTTATTGGGCGGTTGCAGCTTCGATCAGATATTGGGCGGTAAAGCAGATATCCATGATCATCAAATGTAATAAATCTCTCCAAGAAGACTAGATGCAATAGTGACTGATACCGGGTTGTTGTCGTACATTCTATAGCTTTCTCAAGATATATAGAATAGTTAGGTATATCAACCAGACTTCTAATGCAACTTGATTACGAACCGATTTTGAGATGTGAATTGTATACTTCCACATGTCTCCCTTTCTCCCTCATCATTACAGTAAACTATTTAACTGCACGAACTGTATGTCTGATGCTGAATATAATTTACAGGTATGGCTTGTTCATCTTCGATGCTCAACAAGTATATGATCATTGGGTAAATCTAACAGTGACATGGAAACAGCGAAAGGGTATGTATGGTATGATAAGTTAAAGCATAATAAATGATTTACAAATCCTCAGGTTTGTTGTATTGTGTTCTGTGGTAAAATCATGGAACCTGACTACAAGCTCTGGAGTTTACGGGCTTTGGTTCATAGATGGTGGTATTTTGATGTGCATGGAGTGGGTGTAGGATAGGGATGGGAAGGGGAGTGGGAGTGGGAGTGGGAGTGGGATAGTTTTTGTACTACCAGTGTACGGATGGAATTCACACTTGAGTGAAGAGATGAGAGGATTGGTGCTTGGGGCTGGGCTGGGCTGGGCTGGGCTGGGCTTGTTTGGCTTGGGTTGATTTGGTGAGGTGAGGTGGGCTGTATAAGTTGAGTTTGTGAGGGGGTGAAAGATTTCCGTTTCCTGGAATCGCGGAAGCTCTTCTTCATTGTGGGAAACTGGTTCTGGTGGTTCTACTTGACATTCGCTTTTCGACTTGAAGGCTTGGAGGTTGTGCTAGAGGTTGTGTGTGAGGGACCAAAGAAAGGGATGGATGGATGGATGGATGGATGGATGGCTTTGTGAATTTCAAACTTGAAATCTTGATTAGATCAGGGTTCCACCATGATTTCTGGGTGTTTCGATGAGTGGTATGAGTGTCTGTGTTTGATGAGAAAACAAGAAAGATGGGTTTGTAGGTCGGTCGGTCTGACATTTCATTTGTTTTGTATGACCTTTGGATCGTTTTTGGCGGGTTTTCTACCATTAGAAAGCTTACTTCAATGATATCCCTCAGCATGTATGTACAAATCAACCTTCATAGGGACTAAGTACGGTTCGCTCCGGACAGTGGATGCAAGCCTAATATTGTGTTTTCCGGGTATTTCTCCTTTGATACTGAATCTAAAAATTGCCCACATAGAAAAGGAATCGGCTGTAGCTTACCATATTCTTCGATACACCTTGACCAATCATACTCAACAGCTTTATTCTCAAACATCACAACCACTTGACTTGAAGTTTCTAGTAGGTAGCATCGCCCCGCATCGCTTTGAATCAATATCAATAGTCCACATTCTTGCCGTGGTTACACCAGTGCGGAGATTTATGTAAGTACATCTATATACATGCAGGGCCACCATGCATCTCGGATGCTCTTCCTCCACGCTCCATCCCATCATCACCCAATAGAAAAACCCGTCGCCCAAAGAAACACGCCATCAACGATCACAACAATGGTATTTCTTCTCCGAGATGTATATTTGACATGGCATTTGGAACGGACGATATATGACTTGCATATGCAAGGCATCCTTCGCCGCGGAACGTTGCATCGATGGTGCTTTTTGACATATATTTACCAACTTTTAGGCTTCTCATCACCAACTATTTGGATATACTGTAGCTTTTGGGGAGCGTCTAGACTTTTGATCGTTCTGAGGCTGGATGCTTATTTTGCTGATGGCATTGACATGTCTTGTTGAACGAGCCTAGCTTTATATATCTCCTAGGAGTTCAAAACATCTGATACTTTTTACTCGGTGGTTTTGAAGTTGGTAGGGTTTGAAAGGATGGTCTGATTTATCTCCTCGAAATGAATCAAATCAAGATACTTGATGGTATAAGGTATAATCATGATTTTCCAACCATTCATCATGGATCGCATCAAGGATGTTCTCAATTCGTTCTCACCCTCCAAAGACATTCTCTTGAACGCTCAAGCGGTGAGCAGAATACTTGGTGAAAGATATGAACCAGTCGTTCCTCCAAATTTCTGGCATATCCTTGCAACGTGGATGAAGTATCGATATGTTGTGGATTTTAACTAGAAGGAGAAGCCATCAAAGTTCAAAATCATGATTTAATTCTCAAGGTGCTTTGAGAAACTTGCTTTTCTTTCAGTCAATATGCATGTATGGGAAGAAGGCGAATGGTGTTCTGATGAATTTATCGCTCAAGCAATATCAATGTCTCACAGCAACATTCGGTCGATTACTCTCCTTCAGGAAACACTTAAAAGGAAGATTGATTCTATCTATGGACTGCTTCTTTTTCTAAATCACACAGTTCACTCTCACCCACTTCTTCTTCTATATCTTAACTCAAATCACTTTAGTCTTCATCGATTCAATCTCAGCACTCAAGATGCATATCGCTTCCACATTCATCTGGGCCGCTGCCTTAGTGGCTCCTGTTCTTTCTCAGGTAAAGATCTTTTCAGATATATTGTATACGCGATCAAACAGCAGTTCTAACACTGAAATAATCAGATTGATCTCAAGACCGCTAAAACCTACGGCTGCCTAGCATCATCCGGCATTACCAACACCGGGTTCACTGTCATCACTGGCGACATCGGCACTACAGGGTCCACCATCACTGGCTTCCCCCCCGGCTTATACACGGGTACCAGCCAGACCGGCACGAGCGCTGTCACCCAAGCAAGAGCCGATGCCGCCGCAGCATACGATACAGCCCAAGGATTACTCGGCGGCGTGGATTCCACCGTTAATTCCGCACTCGGTGGACGAACCCTTCTACCAGGTATCTATACCTATCATAGTGGTGTATCCCTCAATGGGGTCTTGACATTAAACGCCGCGGGAAATTCTTCCGCAATTTTCGTTTTCCAAATCGCTAGCACTTTGCTCGTGGCTTCGAGTTCTTCCATGATTCTCATCAATGGTGCAAATGCCTGTAACATTTATTGGGCTGTGGGTAGGTTATCTATCTTCTTCTCATCTCATTTCTCCTTTCTTCCAAATACATCGCTAACATTTCTTCTTTTTTTCTCTGCTCTTCAGGAAGTTCAGCAACCCTCGGCACGAATAGTGCATTCGCCGGTAAAATTCTCGCTTATACGTCCATCAGCGTCACAACCGGCGCTTCTAATCAAGGGGGTCTCTATGCAGGAGCCGCTATCACCCTACAAAGTAATGATGTGGTGGTGAAAAATTGTTAAGGATGCAAATCTTGAGTGGACGTCTGTAAATGAATTCGTCAATTAATCAGATTGATTAGATGGCAACTTCCATTGTTTCTTTATTAGTATTATGTGGACTGAAATGGAGCGAGAGCATGAGGAAAGGGGGTGATAGGTTTATTATCAGGAAGTATTATGGTGGATATCTTTTCAAAAACGTGTCTTGATCAATACTTTAAATGAAAATATAATATGTTGGTCCAAAAGGCTTCATGTCTGCAATTGACCGGTTGGCAAGAGACTTTGATTTGACTTGACCAAATTAACTGTACAACTTGAATAAATGGTCATCCCATATTCCTAAGGTTATCGCTTCCTTGGTTACAAGATCAACTTCTACTACTGCAACAAAAATCTCTTCTGTAAATACCCTTCCTTATACAGGGTTTTAGGTGTAGGTGCAATTCATTTCTTGTATATGTATACTTAGGACTCGAACTAATATGGGTTCTTTTCCCCTTTTTAGATTTCATCCACATCTATCAAAATCTCGCTTATTAATACTGTAGATGTATTCGGGCGTATAGTGTTTTTCGTTTGGTAATAGGAGGGGTGATAGTGTGTTACTTGAGAAGGGGCTAAGCTGAGGCCCAAATTCCAATGCTTTTTACAGCGACTCGCAGAGTTGGAAATTGCCGCATTTACGGGATCTTGCAGAAGGAAGTTTCTGATAAGGCGCTTCACTGAGCTCACCTGGGCACTTGATACCAATAAAGAGACACTTCGCGGCAATCTGCGTTCACACCGCGACACTGCAGTGACTGCACAGCCTTCCCAAAGTTTTCCTAGCAAATTGGAAATTAATTTCACTCAGTTCAGCTAATGATTGCAGCCAATACAGAGAAATCTCGCGGCAATCTGCATTTACATTCACATGATGATGTGACACCGCGTTGACTGCACAGCCTTCGCAAGGCTTTTTATTCAGGCCGACTACGAGAGTTAACTTGCATGAATGTGCCTTTTTATCATGGTGTTTAGTGCAGCAAATCCTCTTCCTGGACCTCTTTCGCACGCATGCCGTCTTGAAATCAATAATTGAAATATTCTCCGAGACTCTCACTTAATAGAGGCTATCGAGCAATACACGCCGGGTGAAATCATATTTTAGCAAACGGGTGAGAGCTACAGTGAAGATAAAATTGCATCGAAGAAATAGTAGCTAACTGGGAGGTAACAGATCAGTCCTCCATTCAGAACATTTCCTAGAGTCTTTTTGGAGAATTTACACAACAAGATGGACTTGCTCGCATACCTTTTTAAGATAACAGAACCATTGCGGAAAATCACACCATTATCCGTGAAGTTGGTAAGCGACGAAATGCTCAACATCCAATGGTAATCCGAAATAAGGCACAAGAATAAAGTGCTAGACTGGTACAGCGGTGTAAGAAAGGAAATCAAGTTGTTACGCAAATATCGACGTGATATATATGCTCTGTATAACACTGAGGGTCTGGATTGGGACGGGAAGATCGCAGAAGCATCTCGATACTTTCCGGACCCGCTTGAGGAGACCAAGCCTTGGATGGATGCGATCTGTATGACTCAGGATGATGCAACAAAAAGAAAGTTGCGAAGTTCCATTTATGGAGTTGTCATGGCGGATAGAACACTCTCGGAGCAGTATATCATCGGTGATAATGAGCGGATGGCTGGTGAATACAATCCTGGTTATCAAGATCTTCCCGGCAAAAATAAAAAGCCCATCGTGCGAGTTTATCGAAATACAGAATTCCACAGCAATTATCTGACAGCTCGAGGATGAAGCTCTTCGCAACAGCCGGGCAACTTGTGTCATGCTATATATTCTCGAAATTCTTTGTGCAGGGACTACCATGGATGAAGAATACAATATTAAATGTAAGAGAGTTCACCTGTTGTTCTTCACAATGTTCGTCTGCTAATCATCATGCTTTTCAGTATGATTTCACGAGAATCCCAGTTCTCGAGTTCCCCAGCGCCACAACTTTCATTCTCACGCTTCTCCCTTGGGGAATAGGTATCATGTCAAGTCCAAACCACTATCATGAACATGAATTTGCTTGCCTTTTCATCGGCATTGGTACATTGATTGGATCCTTTCATTGGAACCAATCTTTGCGCACTACTATGTTAGCTGTCTGGCCAGTCAGTTACATGATGGCATTGGTAATAAACCTAGTTGCATACTACTGGTCACTTAGCGTTGAGGAGATGCTTTTCCGGGATATAATCGAGGGACTTGGAAATAAATCTTACCGTGGACAAGTTGCCCGACTGAGATATGGGTATGGATACTACGTATAGAAGGGGGTTATGAGATCTTTTGATGCTCTCTGTGATGGGTATTGTTTTGAAGTCAGCGATGGTGGCGAGGGTGGAGCATAATGGCTATAAAGGCGGGTTTGGTAGTAGCTGGAAAGGAGGCCCACGGGCGTTTCAAAGAGGTCTTCAGGTTTTAGGTTTCAAGTGGAAAATGGGTTGTTCGGAAAGCGTCTTCGAATTTCGAGGGTTGGAATTCAGTTTGTCAGTTGTGCAATGATTATTTAAGGCATTTTATATGACTTCAAGAATCGAAGGTCGAAAAATGTCATCCTCTCTTGTTTTCATTTCAACACTCAGTGCGGAAGTTTCAAGTAGAGGAATTGAAGTTTTCGAGTTTCGGGAGTGATTTTGGGTTCGAACATTGTGCATCTCTTTTATGGCATAGTAACGGGAGGAATACGACGTCGGAATAGGGGGGAGACTTTTGTCAGATCCAATGGATCATCTAGAAAGTTTCAGTAGACTTTACGTACCAAAAGCGCACTTAATGCTACGGGAACCGAACTGATCACTAAAAATATTTTGAGATGGATTCAAACCTTGGAAGCTTGACGCGTCTCAAATTATCAACTTGAGGATTGCCCATCAACGGATGCAGCGTCAAGCTTCATGACTACGTGCTACTACACCATAGACTTATTGCTATGTATCATTCTCGAGAATTATAAGGGCGAGGAAACGGTGAGCATCGCCGAAGATTCATACAACATTACACACATGAAATCACCTCTCATTAATCCTATAAACTTCGAGCAACCGTCCATCTATCAATTCAAACTCCCAATCCACTCCTCACTGCAGTCAAATTCATTCCTTATTCCTTGCCCCCCCTACTCCCCATTCTCGTTCTCGTTCTCGTTTTCATTCCCATCCTCATCTTCGTCCTCATCCTCGTCGCCATCCCCATTCTCATTAACCTCATCTTCATTTCTATCACCCTCTCCCACGAGAGATGCCTCAGTCATCTTCATCATAGCAGCTATCATCTCTTTTCTCATATAGCGGCCCGGAGTTCCCCAATACTCCTCAAACCGCGCCCTCTCTTCTCCGATTATAGCCATGTTTCTTTTCATTTGCGCGGCTGTATGAATACATACCATCCAGTGGTAGTAGAGATAACGCTTTCGTGGTCTATTTTGGGTTAAAAAAACCAGTTTCTGACCATGAAGGGGTGCAAATGTTGTAGCCATAAAGTTGTGATCCTCGTTGAGCAGATGCTTGTCCATGATTCTGATTTCCCATGCATCTTTTTCATGGAGACACGGTGCTATTGCTATTTGGCAATTATCGAAATGCTTTTCAAATCGAAACTCCATCAAGGCGTTGCGCGGCGAATAAATTTCTTTGGCAGCTTCTTCTCCAAAGATATGTTTGAATGGCAGTTGCCTCATGATCTGGTAGGCATGATGTGACCCGCGTTTCGTGTGCTGGTGGCAACACACCAGCACTCGTTCGCGCCATCTTGATTCTTTCGACCCTATAGTATTTCATTGTATTGGCTCTAAAAGTCATGTTTATAATGTTTATAATGTTTATAATGTTTATAATGTTTATAATGTTTATAATGTTT
>NGKI01000004.1:432051-499548 GCA_002162615.1 Myriosclerotinia duriaeana
TTATAATGTTTATAATGTTTATAATGTTTATAATGTTTATAATGTTTATAATGTTTATATATAAAAACAATAAAAGCGATAAATTAAAGGTAAAAAAAGCGATAAAAGCGATTTGAGACTAACCTATTACCTCGCCGATCGTACTACTTTTGTCAAGTCTAACCATTCATGGAGTCGTGAATCTTACTACCAGAACGTTGTATTTTGATTTATTTACTTACTACCTATCTGTATTCCCTAGTTCTATTCCAACCCCCAGATAGTTCTGGAACAAAATACGAGCAGTTGAAGCTCCCATAACTAATAACATTATATTATTGCTCATCCCGTGACCAACCTCTCCTCATCCCCTATTCACCCCCTATCACTTCTTACTCTCCTCATCTCCTATTCACCCCCTATCACTTCTTACTCTTCTTATTCTTCTTGGACACCAAAGCCCCACCATTTGTTTCCTTGCGGCGCCACCCTTCTCTATCTTCCCTGCGATGTCTCCTCCTACCCTCCCTATGTTCCGCCCCATGTTCAGCCTCATCCTCACTCTCACTATCTGTCCTATTATCCCTTCCATGCCCTCTCCCATGATCCCTCCCATGACCTCTCTCGTGGCCCCTATCATGAACCCTCCTATGCTCTATCTCCGGTACCGCCGAATGCTCAGCCTCTACAGCCGACCTCGTTCTATCTATATCTGCACCAACTCCCCGCTGCGACTCCCGTAGACTTGTGCCTGGCGTAGGATGTTGGACTTGGATATCAGAAACCTCCTCTGGTCTCCGCCTATCTTCAGCTTCCATCGACAATGAGCGCCATCTGCCAAACTCAGGTATTGGTGAGTGAAAATTGGTTCTTGCTCTGTCACTGGGCAGATATCCCATTCTGAAATTATTCCTCATGGTCGCAAAGCGTTCCTCACTCTCCCTATCTCTCTCCCTCGCTCTTTCCCAAAATCTATCATGTTCCCCCGAGATACTCAATCTCGGATCTGACCCCGTTCTCCGTTCTTGTCTTCCCAAACCCGGAATTCCAATTCTCGGCGTAGTCCTCGGCTGACTTGGCTCCTGCGCATGATTTTCCTCAATCTCTACAGTATCCGAATACATACTCCGAGAAGTAAGAGGTGTAGGACCTGCCATTCTTGTATGCCCACGCCTGATGGTATCTGTGATTGCGTTATGAACGGCGCGTTTCTGGATGTCATTCTGGTTATTGTACCCGATGAGATGGTAATTATCCGGGGTCACGGGGTAAGGAGGTGACTCAGATGAGAGTGGGATGGCGCTAGAAGATACTGAATTTCGCCGGCTTCTTGGATTAGCTGGTTGGGTAAGGGGGTAAGGGGGCGAATTGACATTTCCGGGCCAGTCGTTGTTGGGAGTGAAATCTTCGGTTTGGGGTGCAGGTATGAGGGGTACGCCAGTAGGGTTGCTGGCAGGTGCAGTGGCGGTTCCGGAGGAGGGACTTGGGCGTCTGATGGGACTGAAGGGAACTTTTGGTGGTACTTGAGGAGGTAGTCGTTGGTTCGCGTCTTGGTTTGCTTCGTGGCTATTTCTGAGATTCCTGTCTCTTCGTTCTCGGATAACTTCCTCTTCATTTTGACGTCGAATCTTTGATCGTTCGGCTTCATCATAGTGTAATGACGAATCGTCAATTTTTTCTTCTACCGTTGGCTGCAGTTTGGAACGGGACGAAGGTACGGGCTTCCTTGTGGGAACAACGTAAGGCGAAGTGGTCGGTCTAGAATTTAGATGGCCACTAGAAGCTGGAGCAGATGAGGGATGTGCTATAGACTCTTTGTGAGTACCAAAACCCATTTCATTTTGTGCAATGGCATCTCGCACCGGATCAAAGCTCAGCCGAGGTATTGGCAAGGGTCTATTAGAATATGAGGAGCCTTGCTGATCTGTTTGCCGACTTCCACTGCTTTGATGTGCATTTCCAGTGGAAGGAGTTCTAGCCTGAGAGGAGTATGGCTGGGGAGCAGGAAATGTAACAGCATTCCTTGGACTTCCCACCTGCGATTTTCCACCATTCCTATACGGTGGTGTATAGTTATCCCGAGTTGGACTTGCATGAGGAGTCTGCTCACCCCATGATCTTATGGTTCCTCCCAAATTGGAATTTAGGTACTGAGAATTATCTCTTGGACTCCTAGCCGCCCGAGGCGAAGCCTGTCCTGGCAAATGTTCCTGTCCTGGCTCCTCTGTCCCTTCATTCTGCCATTTAGGTCCCGCGTATCCATCTGTCGCCTCATGACTTGGTGTTGTGCTAGTTCTAGATGGACCTGCGGCACTGGACATAAAGCTAGTCTCAGGAGCAGAAGTACCATATATATTAGACGCAGCGGGGCGGAATGGAAGGCTGAAGGGAGGAGAAAAATCTGTAGGGGGATCATATTTGCCCTTCTCGCGGTATCTTCTTGGTTCGTTGGTATCGAAGTATTCATCTTCACTGTCACTTTCAAGTCCCATTTCCCGAGCAGCTCGGTGTTGCTTCATACTAAATGAAACTTTAGTGGATGTTTTAGTTGGGCTCGAAGAAAAGTGTTGATGAATGCTCGATTATCCACCTAGAATCAAGAGAAGATGAAGCATTTCAGATACATACCTGCTTTCAGCAGAGTCTTCATCATTCCCTTTTTCCTTGGCCTTATTAAAAGCTTTTGAATCTCCTCCAAGCCAACGTAGACCCGCATCGATGGCGTCATGAAATGGATTAGCAGGCATTTTGTACTGGTAATGAGTAATTAGTTCAAGAGAAGTTAAAATGATGGTAGTTGGTGTCAACAGTCTTGGATTCAAAGAAGATGAACGTTATTTGGAATGTAGAGTATTGAAAATTCGTTGTATGTTTTAGTAGAAGACGGATAGAGAGTTGAAGAATTTAAGTATCTGTATTTGCTGTACCTGACAAGGTAGTTCGTTATTAAGATCTAAACATTCTAATTTCAAGTGGTGATTGGTAGCATAGCCGAAGTATATCTACTTACAGACGTTTCGATAAATCTTGCACTAGTCTCTTTTAATTGACCTTTTCGATTCCCTCTTCATGGTTATTCTGTATTAGTTAAATTTAGAATTAGGCAACCAACATAGGTCATTGACTAATGCACTGAGCTACTGTATTAACTATTTGACCAATAAGTAGTATAGATAAAAGTAATCGCAGGTAGACTGAAGTATATATTGAAATATTCACAAATAAATTCATATATATATTAGCTATTACCTACTCTGGCTATATTGACTCATCTTCGCCTTACCTAGAAGTAAATACAATCACATTAACGTCACTACGTCCATATTCACTATCAGCCCTACCATCCACAACTAAATGAGCAGTATGAACTGATTGGGTACTTATTTAGAATCTCAAAGGAAAGATTCACTCGGAGATGGCCTGAAAAGCTCGTTATATGCATATATACATAGATTAAAGTGGTACTAGCCCTATTATTCTACGAAACGCCCGTGAGCGAGGGGCACTATGAGCGTACACTTTTCCGTTAGTCTGTTTATCACTCTTCTTCCTATTGCCTTTCTATGTATTAATACAGCCTCTTCTATTTGCTAGCTTTAGCCAGTGAAATAATGAAATTTGATGGGTGAGGTTGATATTGACAATTTAATGCCAAGGCTCCTTCAAATTTAGACCTTTAGACCTTCATTCATACAAACGATATAATTCAACTTTTAATTTCATATAACAATACTTTCTATAGGTATTTCGAATACACAGGCGGAACTTATACATTCATAACACATCATCTCATCTCCATAGATGAGTAAGCCCATTTTCCCTAACCCCATCCCAATCCGCCCCGCCGTCCAAATTTTGCATCCCAAGTCATCAATCCCTCGCATCCCAAACCAACTCTACATCTCCCTTCCTCTTTCCTCTCATGATAGCGCCTCCATCATTACACCCAGCAACCGCACTCCGCAAATCAGCACCCATACCCTTGGGTCCACTCGCAATGACTCTTGTTCGATATCCATTTCCTGCTCTTTCTTGCATAAACCCCGTCACCATCTTGTTTATATCCGGATGGCAGCATTTACAACCCCCCAGATACGACATTCGGAAGCCTTGAGAGCTTCCTCCTGATCCTGAACTCAATACTGAATTCGTCAACGCTTTTTCGTCTGTCTCCATCACTGTTTTCTCGTCGTTTAGTATGGCTTCCTCCGGTTTTCCTTCGGCCGGTGTTTCTTCTTCTTGTGTGACATAAATGTGAACATGGAGATTTGATCCAGAATCATTTACCCGACGTTTAATCTCTTCCAACTCCTCCGCAATCCACTTTAAACAAGAACTCCGCCTCACTATCCAAACAAAATCGATCGCTCGCCCTTCGTATATCGTTGCGTCACTAGCAGTAGCAGCCAAAACGAGAGGCAGCGTTAATGAAATACCCGTTCCACCGGCTATAGCTAGGATATTGGTTGGTTCTTCTTTCGGGTCTAGGAGAGGTTGTCCGTACGGGCCACTGAGAATTACCGGTGTTGTGAGTTCATTATTCAAGGCTAATTTCTTGAGATTTCCTGTTTCACCTGAGCGACATCGGATGATGTATGTATGGTGGTCTGAGGGTAGGGATGCCACGGTTAAGGGGTGAGATTGCCAGATACTGAGGGCGGGGAAGCAGAGGAAGAAATGTTGACCGAGGGCCCATGGGGCATACTTGTGATCGAATTCTAGGCGGATAGCACCACCGTCTTTGTCGTCGAAATATTGAAGTGTCGATTGTGCTGGGTGGAAACCGAGACCTGTTTGGTTAGTCAATAGATCTAATTTAGTGGAGAATAGATTAGTGACTCACCTGTGTTACCGCTAGCATCAAAATATCCAACATGTATTAACAAAGTCCTGAGGATCCTCACACCTCGATCAATAAAGAACAGCCCAAGAGAAGCAATCATCCAACATTTTAATTGATGCCAATGGCCCCAACATGCACCGATGTACAAGCAAGCTACCACATAATGAGTCTTCCTGAAGAATTCGTATCCTGTCCACTGGATAACCCTTCGAATACTAAAGACATACAAAAAGCAGAGAAATAGTAATGCAATGCAGCCCCATATGATATATGTCTCTTTCATCAAACGCTGGTACTCCGTAGGTTGTGGTTGGTATAATCGTCCTTCGATTAGCGTCCAGCCAAAGGTATGTATAGCTGCTTGAATAAATATAATACGACCAAGCCAGCGGTGTAAAAAGTTGAACGATTGATATGGAATTCCGGTAGCGAGACTAAGAGCTGATTCACGAGTACTAAGGAGTACAGTGAAGGGCGTTAACGCATAAGCAAGTGCTCCGACACGATCAGAGAAGCCGCCAAGGCCACTACGCGTGTTATGTAAAGTTGTCTTCTTGACTGGAGTTATCCATATTTTGTAGACATTTCCAACGAGACTATTGCATATTAGCAAGTACCTTTAACAGGAACGCAATACTATACTTACGTGAAGATGAGTAAATAACCGAGCAATATCGCTAGTATCAAGATTTGCAACCTGGTAACATGTCCGAAGAATTTTACGAAACTCTCTGGAAGGAGATATCTTCGGAGAGTAGCTGTTGTTCCTCGCCAGGCACGATAGTACCAGGACGATATGCTCTCGCTATTTTGGATTTCGGAGTCTCTAGCTTTGGTGGTGGTTTGCCCTGCAGGTTTGATGAAACGAAGGGTCGTGAGTATAACAAGAATACCGCCGATGACCGCCCATAGAATGAAAGTGTAGAGCATCGATATATCGTGCGTATGCTACGAATAGTCAGTCTTGAAATAATGGTTGTGCGCAACGCGGGGGAAGATCGTGGAAGCGAATTTAGGAAATAGTAGGCAATCGCATCGAAGCGAGGAAGCCTAGGGGTACGACTTACATAGACAGCATCCAAATATTCACATGAGCCAGCATCATTCGTACATGGCAACACACGATCAGCATATCCCCAATGTGGCTCCAGCCTTGACGTATTATCCGCCATTTGGATATGGCGAGCCTCGATAACCTCCATGATGCCTTTAATGTAGCGAGTGGTATGACAAACAAAAAATAGGTTCACCAACAATCAAATGTCAACAGTGAAGAATGTGAATTAGAGAAACAGGAAAGCTTCAATTATCAACTCATTGCCAAGGCATGAACCAATCACATATGAGCAAGTTTGAGCTCACCACTACTGGACTAACTCAAATCACCATCACCATATGGCGGCATGTGCAATTTATGAAGTCCAGATGAAACTTTCATCGGAAACACGGCCCCCCACAATATTCATCATGGGCTGTAACTACCAATAAAAGATGTGTGTGTGGAAACCGTGAGAGGAGAACGGAGAGCGTGCCAAGAGATGAAAATCCACTATCATCGGTAGTATATATGACAAACTCGCGCAAATGCGCTCAAACTTATTACCATGGATTAACTTACCATGGATATTAAGGCAAACAACTTGCTTTATACCTTGAAAAGGATAAAACTTGCATTATCAAATATTGACAATTTGACAAGCTGCAAAGATTTGGAAGATGATTTAGCCCTCGGACCTAGAGACTCTACCTAGACTCTAGACTCTAGAGTGATAACAATCCATAACAATCCCTCGGGCCTCAGAAAAAGAACCCACGAGATTTTGCACGCGCTTATAGTCCCAGTTCTCCACCGCGCTTGGTCTCCGCGCCGCCTACCATTTTGCTTAACAGGTTGTAATATTATCGATGTGGCTTGAAAGTCACCAGGCGACAAACCTACTTTCACTTGAGGAACCTGAAATATTTTGCTCTTACCTGTTCATCTTTGACGCCGACGTTGGGCCGTTGGGCCGTTGGGTTATAGAACTTCGGAGATCCATGGATTCTGGAACAAATCTTTAGATGTTTTGCGTTACAGGGCTTAAGTTAAGGTATGATCGTCAAGTTTTAGCGTGTTCCAAAGGTAGGTATATAGTCACG
The DNA here is from genome assembly GCA_002162615.1 of Myriosclerotinia duriaeana. Classification (NCBI taxonomy): domain Eukaryota; kingdom Fungi; phylum Ascomycota; class Leotiomycetes; order Helotiales; family Sclerotiniaceae; genus Myriosclerotinia; species Myriosclerotinia duriaeana. Next base: position 439,013 of record NGKI01000004.1, read on the forward strand.
TGGCTGTCCGCTGTGTCTTAGGCACGTGATATGCACCAGAGAACTACCTAACATCTTGTGGTGAAATCTCAAACGAATCTTATCATGACATACAAGATATATGCATTTAATGACTTCATTGACTCATCTATCTTTTCAATATCATCAATAGGTACAATGCTAAGGAATACCCATCGAATTGGGTCGTGATTATGGCCAGCGTTTGTTCCTCATCGCCACACGTTTTTATCCTACATCCAACATCCAACATTATGAACGACCAGGTTATGACCTCGACCCAGAGTGAACCTCTTCAGCCTCATTTCAATGATGTTGATAATATCTACATCTTACGAGCAGTTTTTCGTGAAGATGTTTGATTCTGGTGCTTGAGCTTATCTTATACACTATTCTGTATTCAAGACGACAACGACGAAATTTCTGAGTACTTAAATCCATAAATATGGGCTGTGTGTCCAGCAAGATTAATGAGGAGATTGAGGGAAAATACATTTGTTCTATGACCGCTCGAGGTTCTGGTGGGTGATCAATCTAACTGCCTTTCAATGCTTGCTAATCAGCCTCCAGACGAGTCCATTCATCAAAACAATCCCCGCCGCGGACGATCTGATGAGCGCGACAAATTTCACCGCGAGAAAGAAACTTGCCACAGCCGAAACAGAAACCTTGAATTCGACCAACGGAAACCCCTTACAATAGATGAGAAACCACAAATGAGTGAAATGACTGAAGGAGACTATTCACAATATCGAGATGCGGAGGAGATGAGGATGGAGCAGGATTTGTTAAGAGATATAAGCGAGTTGGAGAGTGAAAATGAGTATATGAAGAGGAAAACGCAAGAGATTGAAAACGAACATGGATACGAGGGAAGATATAGAGACACCGATAGAGATAGAGATTATGAAACTAGTCCTGATAGCAGGAGATTTCGGGGAGATGATGATAGGTGAGTTTTCATTGAAATTCTGGGGATAATGTTGCATCCAAGACGGGTCTAATAGGCATTAGATCATACCACAGTAGTGACGTTAGCTCCTTGAGTACCATGCTTTCTGTACTTCATGAATCGCCGGATGAAAGCTAAGTTTACAGTTTCTTTTTGTAGAAACCATATAATACCAAGTGTATGGATAGGTTTTGAGGATTATTCTCTAGATGCCCAAGAGCTTCTTGACAGAATTTACCCAAGACCGAATTTTTTGGGTCATTACCCTGTCCATCACTCAGCGTTTTTTCTTTTCGTTTGTAAAATTGTTAGCTAGCAGGCAAGGCTTGGTTTCCAGGTGTACGGTTTTTGGGGTTTTTATTTAGATTGTTATTGCAAATATGCCCAAAAATCATAACATCTATACACAGATTCATCTCTCCATGCTATTACAATGCCTCCATAAATGCTACAGTACTCGGTCGTGTCCCATGCAACCAATCCTCACCCAAATACTCATGAGTTCAGTATAAGTCTGTCTACATACCGTATCAAACACCGAGCCACTCTAAACATCCCCAACAATATAAACGCGATTTAGCCTCCCACTACGCGGCGGCCCCAACACAACAGGTCTATGAGCCGTCTAGACAAGCGCTTACAACCTCGGCTTACGCAATATTCTAAAATCCACACTGTCTGATTTCCCGTCATATAACTCTCATACCATGACCGTGCATCCCTGAACAACCCAGTAACCAGGTCCGCAGGATGCACACAACTCATCCTTCAATTCATGTGATCTAGATCTCCAAGTACGGAGGCTCCCTCCTTCCTTACGTTTAACTAACACCAATGCCAAGATAGAAAACTTGAGGATCCAACATGAACCACTCAGCCCTATGCAGAACCCACCTCGTCTAATGTGAGAACTGATATTGGAAATTGGGTCTGGGGAAGGCGGAGATGGGGTCGAAAGGTTTTTTTTAGCTGTTTTTGGAAGCCGGAGGGTTAGAAGAGAGGGTTTAGGGTTACCGCCTCGGTGGCTTTTACGAGACGGGTAACTCTTGGTGCTGTGGCAATACTATTTTCCGACGGGGGAGGAGGGAGGGAGAGAAATTGGGGGGTATATAGTGGATTGCCCGCGAGATGATTGAGGGGTAGATCGTAAGAGAGTATCTACATCAAGCGATCTTAACTTCTTTTCTCGAATCTCGATTCTTGCCATTATTATCATCACTAGTATCTAATCTCGCATCTTAATAATTTTAGTGCAAACCCAATTACTTCAATAGAACTATATTTATAATCATAATCAACGATGACCTTCACATGGAAAACATCAAAACTAGCAGTCTTAACGAGATTCAAAGCCTCAAGGTAAATCTTTCATTTCACCCTCCATTACCCCTTTCCCTCTCTTTCTCTTCCCACCCTGATCACCACTCAAACGCTAACAATAACCAGCTTCTACCTATCCGTCTGCACCTCCAAATCCGACAATGAACGTACTCTTGATGAACAACCCAAAGCGTTAAGAAAAGAATGTACTGGGCATAGTGAGTTTCCCCGTCTTTTATAGACATCTCTTCCTTCATTACTCTCTCCTCTCTTCTCCTATCTTTTCCTTTACACCAAAATTTACACTAAAGAATGAAATGCTGATCAGAGAATGGAAATAGGTTGCAAAAAGAAGAGGAACCTGGAGAAATTAGAACGGGTGATTATTTTTTGTATTTTGTTTTGTTGAGCTTCTTTTCAGAAGGGGGACTCTTTTCTTGGAGTTTGGAGTTTAGGGTTGGATTTTGTCACGGGTGGGATGGATATGCTTGAACTGCGTTGGGAATCATGGCGTTTTGGAAGAGAGAGGGAGGAGATATTGAAATATTGGATGGTATATAAAGTTATTCAAATGCAGCCATATCATTCAAGGTTAAAATGGATCCATGTATTTTGATTCCCGGCTCCTGATTGTGACAGATGTATCACTCATTCAATAGATTTCATCATGCACAGAACTTCTTACCTATCAAAAACAACAGCATCCTCAATCTCCCTGACTTCTTCCCTAGAATTATGAAATAGTACCGGCTCCTCCCCCCATCAATAATTCTCTCCCGTCAAGTCTATACAGATATCACTAAAAGCCACGAATTAGCACTCACTCCTTCAATATCACATCGTCATACCAGATCTCCAGATCTCCACATCTCCACATCTCGAAACACAAACAGATACCCTACCCCTCATCACCTCCACCTTCCCCAACGGAAACCACATCAACAGCACTACAAAAGCCATCAGCACTTCCAGCATGCCCAATCTCAACCCCCTCACCTCTCTCCCCCCAAATCCTCGCGTATAAGTCCTTGGAATCTCCCCCACAAACCCCACCAATTCCCTCAACCTCCTCTCCACACCCCCCTCATTAAAAGCCAACATAGTATCCTTCTCCATACCCGTTCCCAACTATCTACATAAACCCCTCAGCTGCCCCCAAAACAATCTCACCCGTTCCATTTAACTCAAAAGATCGAGTTAGAAAGTTCTCGCACATTTGATTATTTGGATTGTGCGCTTGTGCGTTTGAAAATGCGGACGAAGTAGAGATTGATAGTTACAAGGCCTGCAGCAAAGGCCAAAACAGAAAAGGGATCCATATTTGTCCAGCAAACAGCCGAATGGAAAATATGAAGTGGACTACTAGAAGATTTTCTGAATAAAGATAGTAAAGGAAAGGAGAGAAAGATATGTATCGCCAACAAAGCTGCGTGACTCGACTTCGACGGTTACTTCTTGGCGCTGCAAACCACAACCTTGGGGTCTGGGATGCAAGTCTTACAGCCCCAAAAGGGTGAACGAAACACATATCTTTGAGGATATAATATTCTCACCTGACTTGAACAATGAACCATCAATGTACCAATTTAATTCGAAGAAGAGACTTTCAATGGTCGGATCAGTTTGAGTCAATTCAAATGAAACTTGAGTTTGAACACTTGAAAAGAGACGACATCATGAATTCAATCGAGGAGGTGCAAGACTCACTAATACAAACTTCATGAAGCTGCTGTAAAAAGAGTAACAAGCATTGATACAAACCCCATGAAAGTTGCTGTAAATAGAAAAACATGCATGATAAATTGTTTTCATTATTAACGTATATCACATAGCACAATAATATATACACATTTCCATGAAATGGCACTGCAAAGCGAAGCCACTGCATTACGCCTTTTTTCTCCTTTTTATCGAACCACCTCCATTTCCTCCATCTCCATCGCCAGCTAATTCATCCACTTCATCATCGTCAGGTGCAACATTGCTTGTATATCTAATGCCCCAAGGTCCACCAAGAGCTTCTCTTTCCGCAGCTTCTTCGCTTCTCCTTTCTGCACTTCTCAGTGCTCCGATATCTTTCTCGACATCCATGAACATAGCTCTGGTATCTTTGACCAATGAATTCTCGTCAATTTCATACACCGCTCCCTTCTCAGACTCTTTCTTTTTATTCTCAAATGCTTTACCGAATCCACGGTCTGGATCTGGGTTAAACATAATAGCATTGGCAAACATTCGCATCAATTCTTTTTCAAATTGAGCATAATTTATTATGCCCTTTGGAGGAATGAGATCTTCAGAGATAGGAAGCCATGCACTTGAATGACCTTGGTCATCAGGTGTAGCTTGAGCAGCTGCCACAGCCGCCGCAGCTTTGTGTCCAGCTGTAATGGCTGTGCGAATAGACTTGAGATCTTGTGGGCGAAGAATTAAATCTTTATAACCCGGAGCATCGCGTTCCTTGACTGGATTTGCAAATGTGCTTGCGTTTCGATGACCACTAATCGATTCCAAGGCAGAGACACTAATCTTCGGAAAAGCGCGAGTCCATAAAACAAAAAGGGGTGGCCCTCGTGGTTCCCTAAGTTCTGGACTATCATGACGCTTTCGCTTCATTGCTTGACGAGGTGATGGTGGTACTTTAGATTGCCGATTTGTGCTTTCATCAGCCGCGATATCGCCTATATCACCCACGCCACGGGGTGTTGCGACTTCCTGTTTGAAATGAAGACCAGGACTTTCAGTATCTAAAGAGAGTTCGTCGGCATGAGATTGTACCGACTGGCTTCTTCTAAATGGACCAGTGGTGGGAGTCGAGGTTGTACTAGCAGCTTGCTTACGTAACGTGCTTGGTGTATTCGACTTGCCTGGCTTTGCAGGGTCCTGCTTTAGATGTCCTTTCTTATGCGACGACTTTTCCATGGATTGAGGTAACACTTTATGTTTCAATACGGGACTAAGAGGTTCGGCCTGAGGACGAGGAGGCTCTCTATGTACTCGTGGAGTAGCCCCAGTTGGTCTCGGGGTCCATTTAGTGCCGCTTCCAGTCATGAATGATTGATGTGCTTGGGATAACGGAGTATGGGGTTGCGACATCTGTGGTCTTGGGGGCTGCACTGGAGTGCTTGTAGGTAGAGAAGGTCGTGGGCCTTGGTTTGCGTTATAAGGTGAATTGTATTGCCTATTCTCAGGAGCAACAACAAGTTCTGGTCGAGGAAATGCTTGTCGGTTGTTTGGGGGTCCGTTGAATTGATAGTTTGGCACTGGGTATGGTGGTTGGAAGGGAGGGTTCCATTGTGGAGGAGGGTGACCAGTGGAAGACAAAGGTCTTTGTGGAGGTGGGGGCGGGAATGAATGTACATATGGTATATGAGGCGAGACTTGCGGCATAGATCCTGGAGGCAGAGAGACTGGAGGCAGAGGCCCTTGCTGAAGCATAGGAGACCCGGAAGGTGCACGATATTGCTGCCCAGCAATATCTGCTAACGCGTCTAGTTGCGTCCCAGGAGATCCACCTGTGGATCTACCCATCGTATGAGGGGGTGGCAGGAGAACACCTTGTTGGTACTGGGGGTTTAGTGGAGATGATGGTACAGAATGATGGGGCGGAGGTAAATGTGGACTCGGTAGAGAATTTCGGTGATTAGGGGGAGGATATGAATGAGGAGAATATGAGTTTGGAGGAAATTGTGGGGTGTAAAATTGGGAGTGAGGAGACGGATGTGGTGATCCAGGCTGGGAATTGTGGAACTGTGGGGGATTGGGTCCAGGATGAAATGGTGGCTCCCATTGCAAAGGAGGAGGACCAAGTTGGGGTGAATGAGCGTGCGTTTGTAAAGGAGACGGTCCGTGAGGACCATGACTACCAGATCTTTGATGGACCATTGGCGGCGCCCCATGTTGCGTGCCATTTCGAGACTGCTGCTCCGTAACATGCTTTGGGGGAGGAATGGGATTGGAATTTTGAGTGTTTAGAACATCACTAATAGCCAAACCTTCTGATCGACCTTCCGTTCTTGGCGAATGGCCTGGTGATGGAGATGCTTTTGTTTTTGATTGCTCTCTTACAACTTGGGGTAATGGCTGAGGAATCGCTATCTCAAATGACTTGATTTGTGGAAGCTGGGGCTCCAGACGTTTGGGTTCCGCCGGCCGTGGATCAAGTATTCTGGTGTCCAGAGGTTTGAATTCCTGCGGTTTACTTTCCGTCACGATAGGAACATTGCTAGTGAATCCATTCGGTTTTGTGCTAGCATCCCCAACTTGTCTATGCCCATTTTTTTCCACTACAACCCCTTCTTCTCTCAATATTCTCTCATCCCAATCTCCTCTTTCAATCGCGGCAATATCTCGCTGAACAATTCTGTAGTTTTCCTCGTCTTCCTTGATCGCCCTTATCATATAATCCTTATACCGCGCATACAATCTCTCCACTAAAATTGGTAATTTTTCTCGATAAGGTTGGGCATCCTTGATCGTTGGTAAAGGTGGGCTTGAGAGTTTTCGTTTCTTCGACGGTGCTGGCCCATTTTCTTCTTGCACATCTTGCTCCGCATCATTTTTCAATTCCTCCCGCAGAAGTCGTAAATATAAATCTCCTAATAACTCTGCGCTTAATCTTCCAGCATCGTACGTTTCCCCATCCTTAACCAAGGAATTATTTGTCAAGAGTTGGGAAATTTGAACGAATGAGTTTGAATCGGTGCCATATGCGACTAAAGATTGAAATAACAATAAACATTCGAGGGGCGTATAGGCTGTAGTAGTATTCATGCCACGGTATCCTCCTCGCCAGCTTTCGAGGGGATTTCCACGACTTTGGGAAGGGTGAAGAGGAGCCACGACGAAGGGGAAAGAAGGAAGGTGTCTTGGTGGATCAATTTCGCGATAAATCGATAAAAAGTCTAGAAATTCAAGACAACCTTTTCAATCAATTAATGAGGCAGTTGAAGCGATAATTTTAACGCGAAAACCTACCGAAGTGTTGAATTATTATCGAAAGTTATGATTGATCCAGACTGATAAAATTTTGGGTCGTGGGTGATGGAGAGAAAATTGATTGATTTATGATCAAAAGGTAGGTATGATGTTATTCACATTCGCATGCTCAGACGATAGCTTCTAGCCACAAAAAAAATTATAAGTGTCACGTGCCTCTTTCAAAAAGATCCAAAGGCAACAGGAACTCGGAATTTCAAAAGCGCTCGCTCTCTCTCTCTCTCCCAGTCAGCGCGTTTGAAGATTTCCCAACTCTTTGGATTTGGGGGAATATCGTCGAGGCATCCCGAGATTTCGAAAGCTACAGAGTAGGCATTTGGTGGCATATCAAGTTTACGAGCAGTGACTTGATATTAGTTGTTTCTTTTTTTCCGATTTATGGCTTAGGTTACCAGCCTGTCCCCAGCCACGCCAGCCACACTATATCGAGTTACAGTACGAAGTAACTGCTGCTGAGTTGGCCATCGTGGGCATTTTCAGTGATTATTGACTATACCCCAAAGCAGCGCTGTGGATCGTTCCGCTACTTTCACATACCGATATCGTACCTACTCTGTATTCATATTTCGACGGACCTCAGAGTTATCTATGGATGTATACTGTACGTGTACGTGTACGGTACCGGAACCTGTACTGGCTGGTACTTATGACGATGAATGCGGTAAAGAATGAACTTAGAACTATAATAAGTTTTGGAGTGGTGTTCGGTAATCTACCGGTATACATACTCTTTCTCGAGAAGAGAACCCGCTTCTTATTATTAGCATTTAAGGGGTTATAACTTATATATAATCGGTACCCCCGTACCCTTGACAAAAGCTTTGAGAATAAGGTTCTCTATGGCATAAAAAAGATATCCTGTCATTTTATTCAAATATACTTCGTACTTTCAATCTATCATCCTGGATTCATCCATCCCCCATCCTTCGTACACCCCCCCCCCNCTTACCCCCCCTTTCATCCGTCTATTATTGGTTTTATTCTCCTTCCGGAATCCGAAGAGATACCTTATGCGTTGCTTCATCATTCATGAACCCCCCAAACCATGCCCCTCATAAACTACTTTTACCAACTTGGGTATTGCTTAATGAAGATCTTCATGTCGAATACCTGAAATGATTTCTATTTGCTGTTGTCTTTCAATATGTCAATTTATACCAGCATAAAGCTGATCTAATCATTCTATTTTCATAAATCTAGATGAATAGACTTATTATTATTATATGCATTCCTCGAAACTCCACTTGACAATCCCCTCACCAACAACTCATTCAAGACAACTCACTATTTTGAACATTTTCATATTTTTAAAAGATCATAAATCAAATCCTTTAAGAAGTGTTCCTGAATTTGGATCATACATACCCACTACTCGTCATTTTGTATCCCCCAGCTGACGGCTGGAACGAAAGAAAGCTTCCCCATTAATTTCATATGACACTAGTCTAGAAGCCCCTATTATTTCTCTTTCAAGGTGCCATCCAATCTCTAAAAACAGAGGATCCGCATCAAACTTATTATTACAATTCATTAACAAATACAAGAAGCCGGAATCTTCGTATCTCGAACTTTTCAACTTTTTTCTCGAAATCATCCATTCATCCATCCATCCATCTATTCACTCTTACATCTACATTTTTCTACCTTCTATCCTTAAATCATTCCGTACTGAACCAATCTCGTACCTGAAGATCTTATTACCGGATAAACACTAAGCTACAGCCCTATATTCAAATACCGGTAGCTTCACAAGCTCAATCCTTACAATCATGTCCGACGCCGAACTCGATAGTCAATATGTGCCAACTGGCAGGCCACAATCGTAGGTTTGATACTTTTGAAAACCGAATACAGTATGACTGATGGACATTTAGCCAAATGGCACGATCATTTGCTCTCGCATTGGATGACCTGTTCAAGCTTGACAGCACCGAAGATCTCGACGCTATAGTGACAGAGAAGTAAGTTCCTACTACATTCTTATGATTCTTCTCTCCCATTTAAATTTACCGTTTTCAACGATATTAAAAATGCGTTTTTATCTATTAGGAAGAACGAAATATCTACAAAAACCTCCGAACTCGAAGAGCTCGAAGCCAGACTTAAAGCGACCGAGGAAAGATTAAGAGCCAAGCAAGCAGCGGCAAGCCCAGGAAGCTCCCCACCAGGGAACACAACCTCCCAACAACAACAGTCTACAAGAGATCCTATCAGTCCATTAGAACCAAAGTTTGAAAATAATTTCGCATCGCGGGGTGCTGAAATGAGCGGGGAGAATCTCACATCAAGGCCAGCTGCTCCAAAGCAGGACCAATCATACACAACAGCTCTGGCATCACATATTCCAGGAGCTCTGCCACCCACTCCAGGTGCTAGCGAAGGTGAATACGAACTCGATGATGGAGAAAGGACCAGTGCTGACTATGTCGTTGTTACAAAAGATGGAGATGTTCCACCGGCAGGTACCGAATGAATACGACCAGTATTATTACACAACTTCATATATTCAACCCCCGTCGGGTCATCGTACCATTACCGTTATTGTTACAGCCGCAAGTTATTCTCCGACTGGTGGATCATTCAATTGTTTGACCACATCGTTACATCTCTGGCGTTACTGGTTCCGGTTCCTGAACTCGATTTCGATTACCGTCCCATCTTCGATTTTTGGATACAAGCGATGGACATCAAGAGATGGTTTTGCGAGTTTTGCTTTGTATATACCATGGAAGATTCATATAGAGGGAGATTTCTGGGTTTTGGAATAATCGATTTTATTTTCCCATTGAAGTGTTATGTTACTATAAGAGGATGTCCATTCCAGGGGGGCAGTTTTCCCCATTCATCTCGATCCATGGAATGGACAAGCGTGCCTTTCTTCCTTTTTCTTGCAAATCTATAACAGCAGACAGCATGTTACTTCTGGCTGACACTCACTAATCGAGTTAAACCGTTTCGTAGATACGAAGTGAAACGGAATCTTCAGCTAGTGCAACAAGAGGTCTCAGCAGACTTCCTGGAATCATTCAAGACTGAAGCTTAGTTGTGGGGGTCGATCGCAGATGAATTTAGCCCTATATGAAGTGGGAAAGAGAGTTCAAACGGCATGTGCGAATGTCATAAGGTCCCTTTGTCAATAAATCCCGATCTCCTCGTGATATTTGACCATATTACTCTGGTGACCAATCAAACGAAGACACAATAATTTTTGATAATTCAGGGTGCAGGTGGTATATGTTGTGATGCGTAGCAGATTCTTGGGTTGGAGAAATTTAAAATTTTTCGGATGTCCAAACTCACTGACATGCGTATATACTGAATGTTCAACTTAGCCAATAAAAGACTTATAGGCTTCTATTTTCGGCAAATTGAAAAGTTACCCACTCAATCATCGCTATCTGAAAACCACCAAGTTGGAATTTGTTAGGATTATCTTGGGGGGAAGTTGCTTATGGGGAGGGGTTTCTTGACTATGGGATGGGAGATGTTATGTTATTCCAGGTCCGCGATGTTTGGGGCTCATTTGGAGAATTAGGGGAGACGGATGAACGCAGACTTCATACAAGTGCATCAACACCACGCATAATGAACGAGGTTTATCTACGCCGTAGTTCTTTGCAGGACAGTATCGGAATTAAAGCTTTCGATGGTGCAACACAACATACGAAATTCACAGTCTTGCTTTCTACACAACTTGGCTTAATACCTAGAAACCGCGCTCAAGGGTCGGAAAGAGATCTAGGTATTTCGAGTTTCCTAAGTCGCTGGCGAAAATTGGACTTGTGCCGAGAACCTCTAGATCTGAAGATACTACATACAGTGAGAGTGGGTGTATTCTGGGGATGCGATGTGTGAGTACGAATTATGAGACGGGAGTACGGGCTTGTTGTTCGGACTATTGCTTAACATTTAGAAGTCTCTTCTGAATGTATTCAACTAAATCTCGTTTGTTGTTCAATACTATCTGATAATTAGATCTTTAAAAACTTTTGGGATTTTTCCAAAGCATAATACACCATATTGAAAACTAGCACTCATAAAAATGCCGGCGATAAGCCCTAAGCAAGAGTACAGTATATGATGACGCTTTTGATCTTGCAAAGTACAACTATATTGAAACGGAGTTTAATCATCCTTTGTTGCTCAGTGCTATCTAGTTGCTTTATGAATAAATTCACACGGTAATGCTGGGCACTTTTGCTTTGCAAGTTGGGCCATAAGACTTCAAAAGATCATCTATCGCCTTTCTTATAAACTTATAATGTGGGAAAGATCTTTTGCACGGCCAATCGGGTCGACCTCAAGCTCTAGCTCTACCATGGCAGTATGTTCGGGTCAGATATCGTGGTGAGGAGGCCACGAGTCACTCTCATTATTATAAAATTATCTTTGCGCCGTGATCAAGAGGTTTGCGGAGAATGCCCAGACTGCCCTTAGCTGTGGTAGGGCCTAATGGTGGGCTGCGCTGTTGCGTTTTGTAATTGTTGGGATCGGCATCACGCTGTAGAAGTAGGTCGATTATTTTTTTCATGGTAGTGTTGAACTGCCATGTCTGGAGGCTTGCGATTATTTCTGTTCTCTCCTTGGATGTCAGCTCCGGCGTCGAGGAGTTTTCGAATAACATCTAAGTCTTAAATTATTGAATCCGGAGTAGAGAAAGCGGACGGAATGATTTTATTTGAATTTGCTGCTCTCGCCGACTATTTATATTTTGTATTACGCGAAATCTAGATTTGAAGTTAAATTCATTGGATATAGAGATTGCTTGGTATGCTTTACTAAAAGCTTAAAAGCTTATTAACTAATATTAATACAAAAACATTACACTGCCATTCGATGTCTTACAAATTGTAAAATTGATTTCAACAGCTTCTGTAATATCTTTATCGAATATTTTTTTGAGGGGGGGGCTATAAGTTTAGGATTAATTGCTAGTTCTTATTTCCAAAATCATTTCCTTTAAATGCTTAATATACAGAAACTTCAGGGCTAGAATCATGTCAGATTGATTTTTCTGGATTGAAGATGCTGGGTATTGAGATATCTAGACCACTCCTGACTACGCTGTGGTTGTAGTTAACTTCCTTTTCGTTCCAGCTCTTGCTTCATCCGTTTTATCTCTTGCCTCATTCCTTCCATCTCTTGCTTCTCTCGTTCCATCTCTTCTTTTCCTTGCTCCAGTTCTGTCTTCTGATCTCGCAGAGTCGTGTAAATATCAGAGTCCTAAGAAGCTGGCATGAGATTTCGATAGGCAATTCTGACTGTAGTTAGTATGATTAAAGGACAGGCTGAATACACATACCTTTGATGTATTTGAGAAGGGAAAATATAAGTGATTTCGCTACTTCCAAGACTGGGCTGCTCTGCGTGTAGGAACCCCATTTTATAGCAGAAGGCTAGTGCATTGCTACTATCCGATTCCGGTTCTGTGTAGCCTCTAGGTAGTATTGCTACTTTACGCATTGCGTCTGTAATATCCGAATATTTGAGGTGGCTGTAAGCAGGGGAATCTCTCAAATGGTTTTTTATGTGATCCTCTCCTTGACCGGGCCAGACTCCTCTACCATGTTGAGAAAGAAATTCCTCTAGGTGTTTATGTTCAACAAGAAACTCGTGACAAAAAGCTGGTGATAACCTTTGAGCATTTTGAATGTCCTTGTGAAGTCATAAAAAATTAGTATATTTCTACAAAAAATAACTTATTAAAGATAGCCAAGGAAAAATTACCTGTGAAATCAGCAATTCGAAACAATCTAAGACTGCCCCAACCATTCCCGGATGACCGTTAGTAGCAGAGTGGATATACTCGGCTATAGTTACACAATCGACGCTTTCAGGTTTCAGATGCTTCTTCATGACCCATTTGCTGATGACGGTCAATGTCTCTTCCGACTTGAAGAGCATGTACAGAGAATTGGATTTGGATGGGCGCAATTCTACTCGATCGAAAGTATCTACTGTCAAAACATGTGATTCGAGCTGTGATTGAATGCTGGGTATGCCAGCAGCGCCATAAAGACAGGCAAGCACGAATATTGGTAGTCGTTCCGAGGTGCTGCGGTTCTTGAATTCAGTGGACCAAAATTCTTCATCTTCATAAGAATCTTGAGCTTCGTCAATTAGATAAACTTTTCTGGCGTTCGGGTTATGTGGACGAGATTTGGCGTTATCATCTTGTGCCCAAGCTGTTTTCTCGCTTAGATAATTTCTATATGTAAAATGGTTGCGCTCATTCTTGGGCTTCCAATCAACATACACAGGCTCAAGTTCTTGTTCATTGAAAAGAATATGATGACCAAGCAACTGGAGAAGGGTTGTCTTTCCCACTGCAGGGGTACCACGAATAACCACCACCCTCTTCTGCTGTGCAAGTTGCAGAACTGAAGAAACCAGATCTTGTCTTTCGCAAACATAAGGACATTTAGGATTCCATGGACTTGAATCACGGAGCTTGTGATTATCCATCTCGTGCCCGCAGTTGACGCAGGTAGGAACTAATGATTCAAAGACTCCTTGAGGGCAATCACATTGATGACAAGGCCAGTGAGTAATAGTAGCAGAAGGGAAATTTGACGAATGAACGTCTGGGCTTTCTCCGGGAGGCTTCTCTTGGTTAGATTCTTGATCTTTGTGAGATTGCTTTCGCGATTGTCGTCTGGACTGTTGTTTTGACTGTTGTTTTGACTGTTGTTTTGATTGTTGTCTTGACCGTTGTTTTGACTGGCGTTTTGGTTGGCTCTGACGACGCTTTTTATTAACAACATTTTTTAGGGGATCATTTGAGGAAGAATCTTTGGAAGTATGAATCTCTACATCTTTTGGAACAGATGAGAGAAGTCTTTTTGACATAGACCTAGTGATTACAGGCATTTTCGATGCTAGGTAAATAAAAGTAGATTTGTGAAGAGGAAGGAAAGTTCTGGCTTCTTCATAATCTGAATAGAATTTCTATGCTCTGACGAAAAGTAAAGAAAAATACAATCCGTGTGTTTGCAAACAAAGGGAGTATTGCGGCGTAGTCTTTCTTTTTTCATGAATCATCAAGTGAGGTTTCTGGGGATTGGTAGAGGGCAGACATTCTTTGTAGTCACTCTGAAAGCAGCTAATAAAAAGACTGTTATTAGAAACTTCGCCTATCAGTTCCCTTACTCGATTAAAACAAGCACTTTCATTGTTAGACATAACTCAGGGCTCAAACAGTTGAATAATCCCTTCTTTTCTGCCTTGATCTTCGTGTAGCTACTACTCCGAAAATCAATAGGGAGCCACAATAGGATATATTAGGCTGAATCGAATAGAACTATATATGATTGTTTTCCTAGCTGATATTTATATTCTTTAAAATCAAAGATTCTTTATTTACTATCAAGTTCGCATTACAGCGTTACATCAACAGGCTGTGGTTATAAAGATAAAATAGAAAAATAAAAATATAATAGGAAATATAGGGAAAGAGAGATGTTATCCAAGACACTTCTATTGCTAAGTCAAAGGTTGAAGGCCTCCTTTTACAAAGAGATCTTAAAGTAATCCGCGTCCTCTGGCCATTTGGCCCGTGCTTGTACATTTTCCGCTGTGCTGTCAGTCATAACATCCCCAGATTTCTTGAACTGGTCGCATACCCTGCTTATACGTTTAGTTTAAGGTAGAAGAATTCATGGACCGGGGGTTTAGCCCTGCCACGGCTGCACTATTTAGTGTAATTGGTATGGTTTACCCTTAGATGATAATCCAAGAAATGGTCGTGTCTGGATCTAGCAGAATATCGTTTGCAAAGTACTTTTTGCGGCAGAAGGAGTTCAGCAGGTGGTGCCAACAAGCGTCGAACTCCAATCAAACTCTCGCTAAGCCAACCGTCACTTACGATGTTGCTGGTAACCCCCCTAGCGCCATCAAAATCGGTTCTAACAGATCTATCATCGGAGTTAAATCTGCCGACAAGATTAAAAGGGTAGAGGTTTTCATATCCAAAATGCCAAAAATGTCATTATTCAGAACGCCGAGTTCGTAGAGATGAACCCCAAGTATATCTGGGGCGATGATGCTATCTCCGTTGACGGCACCGATCTTTTGTGAATTGATCATATCAAGGTCTCCCGAATTGGCCATCAATTCATCACCATGGGCCCAGGAGCCTCAAACAGTGTCACCATCTCCAATCCGGAGTTTGACGGTACTACTGAGTGGTCTGCTAAGTAACAAGCACCACCACAGGAAGTTATACTTCACTGGATCCCAAGACATCGTCAGCTCCAAGGACAACTATATTCACATCACAAGTGGTCGCAGACCCAAGGTCGGAGGCTTGCACTCATCAGTTGAGCCCAATGTCTTCTTCCACGCTGCGAACAATCACTGGTCCGATATCGTGGGTAATATTTTCCAGATCGAAAATGGAGCTAAGGTGCTTGCTAAGGGCAACCTTTATGAGAGTGCAATCCAACCCGTCAACTTTGACTTTGAGATCACTTCCAACCCCCTCTAGTCTTCAAGCACTGGCCTAGAGGGCTGTGCCTCTATCTTGGGTCGCAACTGCTTGGCCAATAGTCTGGTCACTTCTGGGAATTTAGCTGGCTCAAATACTGACGTTTTGACCACAGCGAAGATGTTAGGGTACAACCAACCATAAGTTTTTAAAGAAGTAAAAAAGTATATAAATTGAAGAGAACTAAAACTATTTATTTATAATGCTTATTACGTTTATTTTTTTAATGTATTCCTTAATTTATAACCTAATAGTTATTTAAATAAATTATATATTTGTTTATATAATATTATCTTTTTTCCAAAAAAAAAATTTTTTGTTTTAAAATCATTATTATATTTAGTTTTCAAAAAATAATACTGTTTCTGCTATAAAATATACTTTACATTAGAATATTTTATTTGAATTTTGTTTTTTATTTAAATATTTCTTTTTCTTTAATTAGTTTTATAATTATAGTTTTTTATTTATTAAAACAAATCTTCTATTTCTATAAAACTTTTCAATATTTCTAAGATTTCCAATTCCTTTTTATCTTTGTTAAATTCTTTATTAAAAATAATAGTATTGTTTTTAATAATTTTATCTTTTTTATTATCCTTTTTATCAAATATAAATATTAAGTAATATATTGTATTAATTAAATCCTGTATTATTGATTTCAAAAACAATATTGGGGTATTAGCGAAAAGTACAAACTTATTATTTATTGCGAAAACACTTTTTACTTTATTAAAAATCCTTTAATTAAAAATTAAAGCAAAAGTTGTATTTAATAAACCTAACAAATTAATGTTAAGCTTTTTTATATTATATATTATTAGCTTTATAATATTATTTCTATTATTATTGTTAATAAAAATATTTTTGATTTTCAAAAAGGAAAATAGTATAAAGTAAAATATATAGCTTGTTAATATAGTTAAATTGTTTATTAAAGCTTTTTATTCTTTGTAATCTTTTTATACAGTCTATCAAAATCCTACCAAGTTTTGCTGGTTTTTAATTAATTCTTTTACAATTGCTATTAATTCTTTAATATAGTTTGTATTGAAAATATTTTATTTTTTAAGTTTTATTATTTGGTTTTGTAATAACTTAATTTATATATCTTTTAAAGCTAATGTATTCTTAAATTAATGGATTTTAGTTTTTAATTTAACATTGTTTTTTATTTTTAAGCATTTTAATTTGAGAATTGTAGTTAACTAAAATTCAATAATTTTAAATCTTATAAAGTACGTTATTATTATTATAAAAAACAAAAGATAATTTAGATCAATATTATTAAGCTTTTTTAATTTGTTATACAAATTTCTTTTATATATTTTCAATTATAATAATTTGATTATTATTATACTATTAAATTCAATATCAATAATTACTTTTAGTATAAATATTACTAGTTTTTTCTTTTTTGTTGCTATTTTCTTTTACTTAACTTTTAATTTTCAAAGTTCCAATTTTGCAATTATTACTTTGCTTTTTATAATACAAACTTTTTTAATATTATTCATTTGTTTTTTAATATTTATAACTAAAAAAGCTTTAATTTAAAAAGCAAAAATCTAATTCTATTTTTTTAAATTATTAACCTACAAATAACCTATTTTTTTAATCCTAAAAATATTGTTAAACAAAATCTTAATAATATTTTCTAGTTTTAAATTACTATAGTTTTGGAAATTTATTAAATAATATCTGAATATATATTTTTGTTTATTAATTGTTAAAAACTTTTCATTTGTTTTACTTTTTATTATTTTATTATTTGAATTGAAATTAATTAAAATATATATAATCAATTAGCTTTTATTATTAATAAATTATAATAAAATATACACTATAGTATTCGAATAATACATTTACCTAAGAAAATTCTTTATTTTTGCAAATATAAAAGTAAAACTAAAATCAAACAAATATTTATTCTAAAACTAAATAGTTTTGTTTCTATTTTTATTAAAATTTTTATAAATAAATATACTTAATAAACCTATTTGTTAGATTTTGTATACTATATTTATTATTAAATTTACTTTAAAGTATATCTTTTTTTAAACTAAATTATTATTATTGTTATTTGTATATTTGAATAACAAATTTGCTATTATTCTTTTTGTTGTATAAGATTATAGTTTGTATATAATTGTAATAGAAAAAATAGTCGAAAATTGTTTTAAAAAGAAATTGTAATATTTTCAAAAGTAAAAAAATAATTTTGCAATTAAAATTAAGATTTTGCTTTTGTAATTGCTATAGGATATATAATATAATAAATGCAAAACTAAAAATAATTTAAAAAATATTAATAATTGAAATTAAAAAATACTAGTTATTGTAAAAAGAAAAATGTATTGTTATTATTATTATTATAAAATATTTAAGAAATTGAAAACGAAATCGAAATCGAAGTTTGATTTAATATTGCTATTTCTTAACGTAGTTTTTATTTATATACCCAAAAATTTTTTTTTAAATGAATTAATAAACTAATAATTTAAAATATATTTTAATAATATATTCTGTTATATTACTTTTTGGTTTTTAGAATTCTATGTTTTCCCTGTTATATCTAGATTATTTGATTTTAAAGAATTTCTTTTTGCTTTTTATTTTATAAACTAAAATTCTATTAATACCAAAAAACTTTTAGCTGTTTATTACTATTAACTTTTGTATAAATATTAATCTTTTATATAAGTCCTCCCCTTTTAAAACTAATTTCAAATAAATAATTAAAACTATTAAATGTATTTTGTTTATTTATTTTGAAAATTCTAATTTGTAAATAAACCTTTTTACTAATTTAACTATTTTAAATAGCTTAATTTTTGTTAATATAAATGTATTTATAATTAGCAATTAGTAATTTTATTTTATTCCTTTTGCTATTCTAAAAAATACTTTTTTATTTAGCTTAAACTGTTTATATTTTGTATCAAAGTATAATTTCATTTTGGTTTGTATTATCTTAATTGTATTTACTATTTTCTTTTTAATCTATTAATAGTGTTTAATAAAAGATATAGTTGCTTTAATATGGGTTTTTTTTATTGAAAAAGTAGATTTTGTTTTATTCCTATACAATAATTTAAATAGTGTTTTTTTTGTTAAAAAGTTTATTGTATTATTTAAGCTAAATTCTATTAATAATAAGATATTTTGCTAACCTCCTTATTTTAAACAATATAAAAGTAAATATTTAATTGTTATTTTAACTATCTAGTTTAATCTTTTACTTTATTTATTTACTACTAAATAGTATATTATAATTAAGTACAACTTTAATTATACTAATTTAAAAACCGTTATTTAAAAAAATAATATAAATTTGAGGTTTTTGTTTAAGATTATAATTATAAATGTTTTTTAATAATAATAAATCTTATTAAAAAAAATTATTCTTTATTCAACTGTTAATTATATACTTTTTTTAAAAATAAATTTGATTGCCTTTATAAATTTGTTTATAATTATTAATAAATAATCAAAGCTATCCTTTATTATAAGCAATCTAATAATAAAATCAATAATCAAAACTTGTTGTAGTTTATTTAGTACTATAATTGGTTATAAATCTTTGTAAAACAAATGCTTTTCTACTTTTGAAATGTTATATATTAAATAATAATAAATGTAGTTTTCTATTTTCTTTATTATTTTAGGAAAATATAAATAGTAGCAAATTTTATTAAAAGTTTTAAATATTTTTGTATATACTTTGTTATAGCTTTATTAAAGCATTTCTTGTAACATTTTTTTTAGGAATATATAATTTTTCTTTTTTTTGTTTGCTAAATATAATAGTTTTAAAATAAAATTTACTTAATATGTTTTTAAAGTTGCTATTAGGTTTTTTTTTCGCAATAATCTTTTTAAAATTTTATTATAAACTAATCCAAAATATTTGTTTTTTTTTAAAACATTGATTATCCTTTTTAAAAATTCTTTATTCAAATTAGTAATATAAATATAGTATATTCTATTAATATATATATTTAATATAATTGTTAATACTGGTTTTTAATATTTATCTTTTTTGGCTTTAATTTACAATAATTTATTAATATTGTTGTAGTTTTTTTTTAAGTAATAAATAATTTCTATTTGATTTTTAAAACAATTTAGGAATAACTTTTATTTTAACAACCTTTTACTTTGTTTAATATAAAATATAGAGTTTTTTATTTTATTTAATGTTAAATGATTTGTAAACAGTTTAAATTTGTTTTTATTTAGAAAATATTGAAATTTATATATTGTTTATATTATATATTCAATTTTTAATTTATTAATAAAATAATTCTTTTTATATTTGCTTAAAGTTTTTAATATAAATAAAATTGATTGTTTTATTCTATTTTAGTTAATTTAATAAAATATTACTTCAAATCTTTTTTTTAGTAATTTATTACAATATAAAATAAAAGGAATTATAAAATCTAGGTATACAAATATAGATTGTTTGTATAATATTTTTTTAAGTTTGTTTTAAATTGCTTTTTTTGTGGGTTTTAGGATTAGCTTTTTTATAACTATTGAAACATTATTTGTTCTTTTGATTCTAATTGGATTAATTGATTTTGCTAAGAAAGTTGTTTATAAAACATATTTCCAATATATATTTTCTTTTGTTAATGCATTTATAAATCTTTTAGTTTTAAGATTTATTAAAGTTTTTGTTATATATATATATCGAAGTACAAATTGCTAATAATAATTAAAAAAACTTAGATTGTATTTTAACTATCTTAAATTTTATAAATATCTTTTTTTCTAATTGTTTTTGTTTTCTTTTACATTATACTCAAATTTAATTTAAATATATTATAGTTTAATATTATTACTAAAAAATAAACAAAATGATATTTAAACAAAAATAAAGTAATACTTGATTTTTTCAAAGTATTAAAAACCTATTAAAGATTTTGTAAATAAGCTTCAAAAGATTATAAAAATATTAGAATATTATTAATATAAACAATTATTAATTTCTATAAAAATTAATACAACAAATTTTTTATTTAATGTTATATAAATTTTGGTAAAGTTTTAAATCCTATAATATTAACTATTAAATATTTGTAATTTTTGTGTTGTATTACAAAAACAGTATTTTATTAATTTTTGTATTTAATTAATTATTAAAAAAAAGATTTAGCTATATTTATTAAAAAAAATATCATAGCTTTTTTTATTGCTATTAATATATTATTCTACTTAAACAAAAAGTATACATTTAAATAACATTTATTATTAATCCAATATAAATCTATAACAACTTTTGCTTTGCTTTTTTTTTATATTACAAATGTTAACAAAATTACTAAAAAAGGTTTCTTTAAAAGCTACTTTTCTATTTAACTTTTTTCAATTAACAAATTAAGTACTTCATTTATAGCTTTTTAATTTCTTCTACTTAAATTATAAACATTTTATTTTAAATCTTTAATATTTTGTTTATTATAAAATAGAATAAGTATTTCAATTTTGTTGTTAAACTTTTTTAAAGAAGTTCAGAAAAGTTTATAATACTACTTCAAAAATGTTTCGACTTTCTACTTGAACTTTTTATTCTAATAATTAAAAATATTTACTAGGGAGTTATTTTCTTTTTTTGATTTGATTAAGAATAGGAGATTATTGGTTTTAAGCTTTAATTTGTTTTTATTTACAGAGTTTGTATTTTTAACTTTATTTAAGAAATACATTTATACTATTTCTTTTTTAGAATTCTTAAAAAACTTTTGATAATATTTTTTTAATAAATTCAAATTATATATTAGCTTAAATTAATGTATAGCAAATTATTTCAACCTTTTATTAGTAAATACTATATTAGAGCAAAAAATTCTTTTATTATTAGTTTAAATTTTAATTTAGATTTAAAATATAATTAAACTTCTTTTTTACTTTTTCTATAGTATATATTTACATTTACAATTATACCAAAAAAAATTATTATACTTCTAGTAATATAAACTATTTGTATGTTACTCAAAAATTCTATTAATCTTTACTAATCTTGTAACTTTTGTTTTGCAAATTATAGTTTTTAGTATTAAAATAATATATAAACTTGATTTATTTTTAAAACACTTTAACCCCGTATTTTATTGCAATTTAACAAAATTAATGTTTTTGTAAAAAATAAAATGTTAACCTTAATTAATATATTATACAAAAATTTATTTATAATATATATTTCCTTTTCCAAAAATACTATTCGCTTTTTTTAAACTCAAAATAACAATTCCATTATAATATATTTGTTTAATATTAATCTATTTTTTACTCCTTTTAACCAAACTTTTTTTTTATCTTAAATATTTTGAATTAGATACAAATTCGAAAAATGTTTGTTATAAACATTTTGTATTATTAATAACAATTTAAACTTTATATTAATATATATATATATATATTTATTTTATAGTATACAAACTATTATAATATTAAAATAATTTTTAAAATCAAAATTTAGAATTGAAATATTATAATATTTATTATTCTTAATTTTTATTATTTTTGTTAAAAAGATTATTTTGATATATACTTTTTTGTTATTCATATTTTTTTTTGAATAATATAATATTGAGCTTTGTATATCTTTTACAATTGTTTTTTGTAATAATAAAATTAAAATACTAATTATTATATTTAACAATTAAAACAATTTCTTTTTTGCTTTTTTTGTATTAATAATAGTTTTTTTTAATTTTATTAGTTTCAAAGAATCTTTTAATATTTACAATTGCTATTTTGTTAAAAATACTTTTATAAATTGTAAAAAATTTAGTAATAATAAGATTTTTACAATTTTTAGTGATTGCTTTAAAATAGCAGAATTTATTAAAAAATTGTAACCGCTAGTTAATAATTCTAAGGTTAATTTCTTTAAATAAAATTAACCTTTTTTTTATTAAAATCATTTAAAACCTTTTTTATAGTATAATATCTTTTCAGATTTTTAAAGTTTATATTTAATTTGTTTTTGTTTTTTAAGTTTGTATTGTTAATGATATAAATGTAAGATTTCATTTGTTTAGTTATTTGGTATATTTAATCAAAATAATCTTTTTTGCAAATTTTATAAAACCTATTTAATAAAAACAATTTATTTGGAAATCAAATTGGTTTTGGTTTAAAAATAATTGATTTTTTTTTATTTTAACTATTATTATTTGTAATACAATAACTTTTTTTGCTTAAACATTTAAATTTCTTTTTAAATTTTTTAAATATCTTCTTGATTTTTATTTATAACAATATTTTACAATCTTTATTTTTATACAAAATTCTAATTTGAAATTTACTATATAACCCTTTACTACACCCAAATCCTACTTTTATTATTTGAAATATTACTTGAACAAAGTATTCCTTAATATATATTCTTAATCATAAAACATTGAAATACTTTTCTCCTTATAATAAATCCATATTATTCATTAAAACTAAATCCAAAAATTTCTAAACCCGTTTATATACTTTATCTTCCTAATCAAAACCTACTTTCTATAACAAATTCATTTTTTTTATAAAATATATTTTAATATTATATCTTTTTATAAAAAAATAATAATAATTATTTGCTATTTCTTTTATACACAAACAATTAATTTTAAATCTTATTTATAATTGATTTTCCTACTTATCCATTAATATTAACATTTTATTTAATATATAAATTACAAACTTTAAATATCAATTTCGAATTTCTTTGGAAAAACATTTCAATAATATTTCTAATACTACTTTTTTCTTATAATTTTTAATTCTAATTTATATTAAACAAATAAATAATTAAAAAAGCATTTCTTTATTCTTATTATCAAAAATACTTATATTAATTAGTTTTAAAAATAACAATTTGTAATTTTAATAATAATTAGGTTTTTGGTTATTATAATATAAACAAAAGTTTATATTTCTTCTACAATTTTTTAGTTTAAATTAATTATATTAATTTCAATTATTTACATTATAATTATAGTTCGTTATATAATTATATCTATTACATATATATTCGTACTACTTGTTACAATTAAATCTATTATTATTATATTATATTTTAAAAATATTATATTAAAATTATATTCTTTTTTAGAATTTTAATTAGCTATTATAATTATTATATTGATTTTAATATACTTTTTACTAAATGTTTTGATTATAATTAAAGTGTAGGAAGAAACTATATTATACAAATAATATTTTTTAATTATAAATAAACCTTGTTTCTTTTTTTTCTCTAAATTTAAATTTAAAATAAAAATTCTTTAATATATAACAAAAAAGAATATTATATTGATTTCCAGAATAGTTATAAAAAATAAATTATCAATTTTTAACATTTTTTTTTAACTATTAATATTACCTTCCTTTAACAACAATATTTTTGATTTTCCTTTTCCCCCTAATCTAAACTATTAATAAAAATAAAAATTAAAAATAATAATCCTTTTCGATTGTTAAAGATTTCTAAGGATATTTTTATATTGAAAACGATCTTTATATTTAGTTTTTTATATTACTATTCTTTTAAAAATAGGAATTCTTTGATTTTGTTAAATATATTTATTACAATCAACCTATTCTTTACTTTAACAATTTATTCTTTTTTGATTACATACAAAATTATAATCCAATCTATCTTAATCCTTACAATATCATCTATATTTAAACATTTTACAAAATAAAACAAAACTTTTTCTTAATTTAAATTTAATATTACTTTTAACAAAACTATATCTCATTTCCATATACACTTAAAATAACAAACAATTTGATTTTTTATTATTACTAATAATATTAGTTTTACTTAAATATTTTAAAATAGTTTATTCATTTAATAACTTTTATTATTCCTTAAAATCTATTTTTGATTTACTTTTAATAAAAAATACCCCAAAACTTATCTATCAATTTCTTTTGTAACATTAAACAAATTACAAAAAGTTTTTTACATTCTTTCATTTTTTTATAATCTATTTTAAAAAACTAAATTAAATAAATCTATTGCTAATTAACAAAATACATTATAAACTCTAATAAGTTTTTCAATTGATTACCAAAAAACTAATTCAACATCAAAGAAATCGTTAACTATTCCTTTATTTTGTTTAAAATAATCAAACTATCATAAAATTGCAGCTATATATAATATATTAGCTTCTACTTTTTCCTTACCTTTTAAACAATTCTACCAAATTTTATTATCCTTACTAACAAATTAACTTCAATCCTATTTTATATTAAATTAAAATTGAGTTTCGCTTAGTTTTGCTATAAATAGATTTATTTGTAAAGTTTAATTAGAATTCTGATTAAAGTTTAAACCTTAAATGTTAAACTTTATTATATTTAACAATGCTAATCAAAAATTAAAATAGCAAATTGTTAATATAATATTTAATAAATCAACTTTTAAGTTTATTTTATTATTAATCGTTATTTGATCTTTTAATTGTTATATAAAAAATAGTAATATATCTTTTTAGAATTGTTTATTATATTATTATTGTTTTGAATAAAAAGAAATAAAGAATAAGAAAAAAGAAATAGATAACAAAAGTTGTTTGTTGTATTATTATTGTTTTTAAATAAAAATAAATAAAAGATAAGAAAAAAAAATTAATAATAAAAGTTATTTATTATGTTATTATTATTTTTGAATAAAAATAAATTTAGAATAAAAAAGAAAAAAATAAATAATTTAAATAAAATGGATAACAAAAAGCTAAATATAAACTAAATATTTCTTTTTTGGTTAATAATTTTTGATTTCGCTTTTTCCTTATTTAAAATTTGTTATATATTGCTTAAAACAATATTGAATTTTAAAATATTTTTTAAAAAGTTAAAAATCCTTTCAAAAATAACTAAATTGGACTAAATAATAAATAAAGAATTACTAAAAATAAAATTATAAAAAAAAATATTAATAAAAAAATATTAAGTCTGAAAATAGCAAGTTTTAAATAAAAATTTCTTATTTGCTCTTAAAAATTGTTTTTGTTATTCTTTATAATAAAAAATAAGTATTATATATAACTTGCTATTAAATTGTTAAAATACAATCAATTATAAGTTTTTAAAAAAATAAAAAAGTATATAAATTGAAAAAAGCTAAAGCTATTTATTTATAATACTTATTACATTTATCTTTTTAGTATATTCTTTAGCTTGTAATCTAATAGTCATTTGAGTAGGTTATATGCTTGCTTATGTGACAGAAGGGATTTTCTCTTGCTTCTGTTGTTCCTGTTACCAACATAAAAGCCATGGTTGTTGAGAACACTATTATTGGCAAGATGTAGGAGTTTAGATATTGTTGCTTTTTGGAAGCATGTTGCAAGATGCATTTGAGTGTTGAGGCCTTTGGGCGTTTGGACATTGTATATTATTAAACTAAGGTTTCGTTATTTGTGTCACCATCAGAAATATTATTATTATATAGGCTTCACCTTGACATATCTTTGCAGAACCAATTGCGACTCAAATATCGTTAAGCTTGCACGTGTTCCATCAATTGGGGGATAGCTGTCGGGTTTGGTTTTTTATTGGTAGCAAATGTTTTCGTTGGGACCAATAGATTATTATGCTTTTATATTCAGGGTGGGGTAGATCGACAAACCTACCCCGCCGAAGCAGGCCGCGTGCTGTCCCTTATTAGTGGTGCGACCCCTCTATCCTCCCCTTCTTGCTTTCTTTCTCTTTTTAACACGCTCACTCATCACAGCCAAAACTTTTGACTTCGACTTGAAACCCTCTTCTCATTCACTTATTCCACATTCACCAAATCGATTCAGTATGTTCGATAAGAACCGAAGCGTGGCTCTCTCACGCTATGAATCATCCTCAGATCAAGGTAACGTGTAACAAAGGCATGGCGGGTGTTCCAAATTCTGTCCATTTTAGACTTCAAGTCAAGGACGAACAGAGTTTGGATCTGAGATTATACCGTACATATGAACTTGATCTAGATAATTCTAGCGAAAGGACATGCTTCTCCTTCCTCCCCCCTGCGAGTCTTCTAACCTTTTGTTAGCTACCTGATCAACAAAATGTCGACCGATAAGATCACATTTTTGATGAACTGGTAGGCTATACAAATTACATTGTAACTTCAAACGATGGAAAGGTCCATCTGAAGCAAAGGAAAATCTAACAAATGTGTTTTTCTATAGGCACGCAACGCCATACCACGCACCCGTCTACCTTGCTCAGAAGCTTGGTTACTTCGCCGATGAAGGCATCAAGGTAGCTCTTCTTGAGCCTAATGATCCAAGTGGTTAGCAACTCAACATCGGAATAGTCACATTCGAGCAGAAGCTAACCAGCTAAACCAGATGTTACCGAAATCATTGGGTCCGGAAAGGTCGATATGGGATTCAAAGCCATGATCCATACTCTTGCAGCCAAAGCTCGAAACTTTCCCGTTACCTCAATCGGCTCCTTACTTGACGAACCATTCACCGGTGTGGTTTATCTCAAGGATAGTGGAATTACCACTGATTTTCGTAGCTTGAAAGGAAAGAAGATTGGATATGTTGGGGAATTCGGAAAGGTACGAATTCGTTCTTTTGGTCATTTTGATTGATCTAATGATTGGTGGCCACAGATCCAAATCGACGAGTTGACCAAACACTACGGAATGAAACCAACCGATTATGAAGCTGTTCGTTGTGGCATGAATGTCTCAAAAGCTATCATCGAAGGGAGCATCCATGCTGGAATCGGGTTAGAGAACGTACAAATGGTTGAGTTAGAAGAGTGGCTTGCGGACCAAGGACGCCCTCGCTCTGATGTCCAAATGCTACGCATCGATGAGCTTGCTGAGCTGGGATGTTGCTGCTTCTGTTCAATCTTGTATATTGGTTCGTTTTACAGTTCGAACACTTGATGGTTCAAGCTAACGAACCATAGCAAACGATACCTTCATGGCACGAAATCCAGAGAAGATTCGCAAATTCATGACAGCCGTCAAACGAGCCACTGACCATGTCCTTGCTGCTCCAGCCGAAGCTTACAAGACATACATTGACATCAAACCCGAGATGGCATCTTCTGTCAACCGTAAGATCTTTGAGCGATCTTACGCGTACTTCTCAAGGGATCTGAAGAATGTTCGACGTGATTGGGAGAAAGTTACCAAGTATGGTAAACGTCTTGGTGTCTTGAATGAAGACTTCAGTCCTAACTACACCAACGAATTCCTTGACTGGAAACTCGAGGGCGATTCAGCTGATCCAACTGGTGATCAGAAGAGAATGGTCGTCTTGCAACAAGAGGTCGCTGATAAGGGCGGCTTCAAGAGACTTGATGTTAAGGTTGCTGTATGAGATGCTCATCCTACCTTGTATTGGGAACTTGGAATTAATTCCTACTTTCGTAAATTGACGAAAAGCACACTCGTTTATATTAAGCTCAATGAATTGCATTCGAATAAATTAACTAGCACTGCAGGGGTGATTTGGTAGCGGTGACTTGATGCATACATCTAATTTTGCACGGTGTCGCACCAAAGATTATGACGTATGCGACTTATCGATGTCTATTGTAAGTAGTTGCAAGTACCGCCGCACATTGCGTTATGGCGACAACCACGAGCCCCCATGTCTAATTGAATAAAAGGTCGTAATTATTGCATTGTATCTAATAAATATCATCCCAAGATGAGGTCATTATTGTTAATTGTTTCCGTACATCAATCTCAATCTCATCCCTTCTCATCGGATGGGATGCAGAACGAAGAATGCTCGGAAACGGAACAAGATAATTCTCTCGACTCATAAAGATAATTATGAGACTATCGCTAGTGTTAAGTCTTGAACATTCCAAGGTTAGTGTAGAAGGTTATTTCAGATGACTGATTTCGTAACATTATGAGAATAATTAGGTAGGTACTCATTATTAGAACCATAGTAAGCGATGTGACCCGGTGAGGGGAAAATGAAGGGGTAAACTCGGGTAGAATACGGACATCATACATGGAATATTCTGCCTCGAACGTCAAACTAATTACCCCACCTACCTATTCCTCAACTAATCACAACTCATTATTACGCAAATTTTCATTCTTTATCTATCGGAAGTCTTGATATTTTTGGTTATATTTTTAAAATTCTCGTTCGGGATCAGCAAACAGTTCAGCACATGAACTTCAATGGCCTGCTGGCCCAATGGCAAGGCGCTTGACTACGAATCAAGAGATTGCAGGTTCGATCCCTGCGTAGGTCAAAATTCAACTTTTGCGATTTTTTTTAAATCACGTAGGTTTGGAGGGGTAGGGAATTCACATGTTTTGCGGGTCATTTCAAGAGAATTTGTTGGTGTTGAGTTCTTGTATACGAAGTATCAAGTTTGAAGTATCATGAAGTATTTGACATGTAAGAATATTCACTCGAATAATTTCACTTAATTTCAGCCACAATAATTTATTCGGGAGATATAGATGTTCAAAATATCAATTGATCTGGTTGGTACGGAGGTATATTGTACAAAATTAATTTTATATTACTTCGTACGAAAAAGTATGTTCCAGCCAAACAGCTGGTATTTCAGAACTCTACGCATCCGGTATATGGGTAGCTACAGCTTGAACACTTGCAACCTCCAGAAATGCTAACATCCGTAAAGGTGAAATCGGAGCAAGAATCACTTCTGTACAGAATATAGTAATCATACGCATCCGAGCCACTAGTGGTACCCTTCACGTCGCTGAGAGTAACACCCTCAATGGTAACTCCATTTGTTGGCTCGCCAATGGAACCGTTCAAGTAGTCTTGATGGACATCAATAGCATCATCGGTTATGTTGGACATCTTGATGTTCGAATATGTGGCATTCTCAATGCTACCAGTAGTTATCAGAGTTGGTCTCGATGCGATATCCATTCTGACTGTTGGTAATGGTAGAATCAGTAAAGGTAACACCGTAAACTGGGTTTTTTGACTTTTTACCAACAGATCTGATCGAGAGACTATGCCCACCGGAACAAGTTAACCCTGTTACGAGGATATTGGAACCAGATGTAACGGCCACGCAATTATCTTGGATTTTGACGACGATATCTTTAAGGGTCACTGAATCGGACCAAGATATGTCAAAACCGTCACTGTTATGGGTAGCTGGTCCCTGTTTACTGCATAAAACCCCGCCTACTCTCACTAGTTCAAAACTTTCGTTGCAAACCGTTCTGTCAGCACCTAGATACACAATAATCAGGTCAATTCACTCCTTGGGTGCCTCCTCAGATGCCAAGTCAGCTCTCGCACTATTCACGCAGGCTCTGCCTTTCCTGCGACACCATTTTGCCATCTTCCAGCTTAATCAGCACATCGTATTGGCTCAGAACTGTATGAAGATGCGTAACAATTACTCGAGTACAGCGTGCAAACTTAGTCTCCATCACACGAGGCATGATCGAGTCTGTCTGATAGTCCATGTTGCTCGTCGCCTCGTCCATAATCAAAATCTTGCTTCCCGTCTTTGCGCGATGCATCGGCGCCCTGGCTAGGTTCAAGAGCTGTCGCTGGCCAGCTGATAGTCCTATCTTTGTAAGAGGCTCATGCGGTCCCCAGTGACGAGCAATTTGGTCCCATAGACCAACGATTTTCAATATTTCGGTTAAAACGGCATCCATCGTCCGGTTTCTTGTCTTCATCATCATTCATAATTTCCAGGGGCAGGAGATTATCACGGAGAGTACCAGGGATATCAATATGATCCTGCGGAATTGTCGTGATGCTCTGACGAAGCTGCTCGCGAAGGATACTCAAGATATCGACGTCATCAATGGAAATGGTACCTGTATGGTGTAAAAAGTCGAGGAGCGTCAGAATGATGCTGCTCTTTCCGCTTCCCGTGCGTCCTACAAATGCTACCGATTCTCCCGATTTGATCTGGAAAGAAACATCATTGATCGCTCGTCTAGAATCTGGCTCCCGGCTATATGAAGCTGAAATGGTCTTGAATTATATTTCGCCACGAATCGGCCATACCACAGTTTGCTCCGTGACGCCATTTTTGTCCTTTTCAGTAGGTGTATTCTTCATAAACGAATGCAGACGTGCTACAGCTCCCAGTGAAGTCTCCAGCGTAGTCCACTCTGTAATGAGAAAGTTTAGATCTGCTTGTAGGTAGATTACAGACATCAATGCTAAGCCTAATCCGCCTTGCAACGAGGCGTTTACGACAAGAAGAGCGATGCTCACTAACCCACTAACTATTGTAGTAGCAATCGCGTTCAAGATAACCACAAGCCATCGTTGGACTGCATACATGTAGTAGAATGACTTTTGAGAGCGGTCCAGCATCTCATACGTCTGCGAAAGTAGTGGACCTTGCCAACCATAGGCACGAATGTGCTCGACACCAGCAGCTGTGTCGCTAATTGTGGCAAACAAAGGCGTTTTGGTCTCCAAATCCAGGATTCTTATTTGTCTGGACGTCTTTAGGTAAACGCTCTGTAAAGCCCAAAGCATACCGAAATCAAATGAAATAAAGGCCACCATATAACATGATCCAGAAATAAGATACACACATTGAATAATGACAATGGTCAAACTGAGGAATACCCTGAAAATGCTGTGCGGTAGTTTGAATGCAAAGAGTGTCATATCTTGGCTGAATCTGTTGAGCAGCGCTCCGCTCCGTGATCCCGAGAGAAAGGGCAGTGTAGCTGTCATCACAGCATCGAGAAATAACTTGTGCATTGTGACAATTTGCCATACCCAAACCATAAATACCGAGTTGAAAACACGTATACAAACGCCGATGAGCAGAGGAACAACCAACAGCTTGTTCATCGGGCCTATCGCCAGCCAGATTCGAGCCCATAGTTCATTCCAGGTACTGAGAATTTGCCAAACAACAGAGGAAGTTGCAACTACGATTAATAGATATCGCGGCAACGTTCCAAAAAGCAGTTTGTAAAGACTTTTATCGGCAGCCAACATCGTATCACTTATCTCTGCTGCTGTCGGTATGAAAGGATGGTGCAAAGGGTCATCTGTTCAATCAGCGATTGATAGCTAGAGGAACAACTAGGCTTATTCTCTAGTGGTTGAAGCTCGCTAGAAGTGAAGGGGACTGATTTCAAGTCCTTGAACCACTCCTCCATTATGAAAGGTTCCTTGTCCCTGTAGACATAGAAATTGACCGTGAAGGATGATTAGATGTGTGCTAGGGAGTTTGAAGCTGTCAAAACCGATCCTGGGTAAAGAGGAGAGGTTAAAAAATCAATATCCTTATTCTATGTCTGATCTAAAATCAGATTACGTGATTCGGAGATGCTTGGGAATAACATGGTTCAAACAGGTGACACAAACCCTTCAGAAGAGTTCTCCAGTTGGTGTACAGGAACCAACAGTCCAATCAGGAAACTGACTCTACTTTGCTCTTGGCTGAACTATTATCCCCCGGGAATTCAGGATCCGAAGCACAACTGGCGAATCCATGGATGTGGTAATCAACCAACAGTTGGAATTACCCAGGATTTTGACCTAGTACTGTACGAATCAGCTGGTAGGATTACTAAAGAAAGTCCTGTAAGCCAAGGTGATCTATTGGTGGAGTGCTTGACTATTGCTTTCTAAGAAAGATCAACGAAAGAAAGAATGAATGAGGAATTCTGGAAAGCTCACATTGGTCTAAAACGTAGGTTTACTTTTACTAATTGGCAACCAGGGCTCGAATACAACATTCTGACCCCGCGCACCAACAGGACTAGCACGATTTGAATCAATAAATTTCACCCAGTCGGAAAGGCGCTGCTGAACCGCGGCGAAGTCAGCTATACCTGGCCACACAACGATTTCGGTATCATCTCGCTCGCTTCCCAGGCGAAGTGACAGGACTTGAATACGAGGATCGCAGTCATCCTGGCATTTTTCTTCCCAACCACATTACTCTCTGGTGATAGTCTCACCTAAACGTCGATTATTTGTATGAACTCAACGAACTTCACGCCTTGAACAGAAATACTCCAGATATAGGAAGTCATAATCCTGATCAAAAGCTTATTGGCAGATCTTGCATTTTGTTTCCAGCTACGTGGGAGATACTACTATGATCCATGATTCAACATCACTAGGGATTAAATAACTGGCTAATCAAACCACACATATTTTCATGCCCGTACCGGATGTTCGAAGCGGGGGAGACATGCGAGATCATACTCTGATAGTGATTTTCCCCATTAAAAAACAAGAAGAAAAAACAATAGACTGGTCAGATTCTCGCCATGAGAAAAACTGAAATAAAGTTACAATGATTGTATTTTCTAGGCCTATTTCTACGCTCCCTGAATTACCTACCAAGCTTACTTGTAAGATTACCTTTTCTCCTATTCACCACTACCGCATAAGCGAGGACGTTTTAAGTAATCTTAGGCCGCGTTCGGTTCACTTTTTTTTTTAAATGTAGGCCTACATTTGTTGCCTAAATAGATCGAACCGAACGCTAATGTTAACAACAAAATAAATTACAGAAAGTATTTAGTACTAATATAGCAATATTATTAAAAAAATAAAAAAAAAAGCTATTTACTGAACGCAATAGTATAC
This sequence comes from Myriosclerotinia duriaeana, assembly GCA_002162615.1. Taxonomy (NCBI): domain Eukaryota; kingdom Fungi; phylum Ascomycota; class Leotiomycetes; order Helotiales; family Sclerotiniaceae; genus Myriosclerotinia; species Myriosclerotinia duriaeana. The sequence goes on from NGKI01000004.1 coordinate 472,341, forward strand.
CTAAATAACATTTACAAATGTTGATAACATCAACATAGTATACAAATAAAATTTGTATAATAGCTTTGTTAAATTTCAAATGGAACTTTGATTAGCTTGTTATCAACATATTATAAATTTGATTATATAGATCTACATTTTCAGGTCTACAAAATTTTTTTAGGCCTACAAAATTCTATATTGGCTACAAAAAAAAAGTCGATCCGAACGCACCCTTACTATTGTACCTTCGGTTAGTCAGAACAACCATATTTGCTTTGTTCAATGCTATTTACATTTGAATGTCTAACAACTATATGATGCACACACAAATAAGAATAAAAAACGCCCGTCAAAACATACCACAATGCATTCACTAAACCAACTGGGGCCAAAAAAAAACTTCAAACGCCTCAAACAGACCGTAGTGCTACTACAAGTTTAAAATCACAAATAAAATCTTCGGTTTCCTTGTGAAAGAAGAAAAGAATGGACAAAAAAGTAAAAGAAAATGCTCCCCTTTATCAAATACCCGCAGGTGGACCCTGTAGGCGATATCTTTTTGCCAGATCTATAGATGCAGAGTACTGAGCATCCGAGATCTGACTCATCTAGAAGTCTAGAAGGTAGAAAATATAAAATGGGAGCTGAGAAGCGATATGAAATGTGCCGGGGAGATAGGGATATTGAATATCGAGGATATTGGCTGACATAAGCAGCGTGCGGGATATCGTATATGGTTGTACTGAGCTGAACCTAGCAAAAAAAAAGGGGTTCTCGTCTGATATCGGCGACTTCCCAAATTGCATGACCAGTGCCACCCACCGTAGATTCTTGAGTTATGGTGTTGCAACATCCTTGAAGTATGGAGATGAGCGGATGCCAATCCCGATTTGCCATCACGCTCCACTATAGTCTATAGCATACCACCCACGGTGCTCACATTCTTCAACTGCTCCATATCCAGGCAAACCGTTTAGATTTCTTATATAGTTGATCTACGCCACAGGCCGAAGATTTTCTTCAACTTTGATCCTTTCTTCTTCTTCCTTGGTTCCTCTGGTGTTGGATAGAAATCGCTATGCTCAGTGTATAAAGGCTGGGGAGGCGGGGTGGGGTCTGTAGGCATTGGTGCCTCTACAAATTTACTGACTCCCCATCCTGCAGGTTTTGAATTTTTCCGATCAGATTTCTGTTGTTTCTTGGGAGTTGGGTCATTGGAGGAGATTCGTGTTGGCTTAGTCATGTCATGGCTTGCGATGCGTTTTTTTTCATCGTGAGTATTATAAGCAGCTTTCTTCTCCCTTAATGAAGTCAGACCTGTTCTTACATCATCTTCAGAATGCCTTGGTGCTTTCTTTCCAGACCTTGGTGGTAGGTTTGGAGGTTGGGTGCCTTTTAATGTTTTGGTACCGAGAACTTTATGATTTGCGTTATTTCGACCTCTAGATTTCTCCATCTGATGCGTTTCCGAGTATTTGCTCACATGATTATTGGTTGTCTCATGCGCCGCTGCTGCATAGTATCTCGCTTGCTTTTTTGAATTTGGCGATTTCGATTGAGATGCATGTCTGCCAGTGTATGTAGGTGTCGAGGTAGTAGTGTATGTTGGTTTTCCGTGCCCAGGATTATGGTTTGCTGTGCGAGACATCTCAGCATGCAAAATAAAATGAGCTTCAAAGATCCTAGTAGAAACTACAAGAAATGCTCTCCTTTTAATTGTATAAGCAAACATCCCGATACTCTTAGGCCCAAGCAAAGACCCAAATTGCACAACGCCAACAAAACTCACCACCTCCTACGCCGTCGATTCCTACGGAGTTCCTCAAGACATTATTACGACCGACCACACTAAAACAAGAAATCCCAAACTCATTTTCATCCTTAGATACTCGGAACGCCAACGAATCTTCTCGAGGAACATCGGCTATCATCATCAGCCACCAGTGACCGACATCTCCTGGCCGAGTTGGTGAACCGGCCCGAGGCCCACGTGATACTCCGTACTAAACGACTGTAGCTATAGGCGCGCGCTTGATGTACGTTACCATATTTTTGTAATCATGCGGAGACCCCGAGATCATTCCTTCTAGATATTTTGTTGGTGGTTGGGATCGAGGAGATTGACGTCATTTGGCGTGGAGGAGGATGCATACTCAGTGGTCACAAGTGAAGTGTGACTCTACGCAGTGCATCGAGATCCTTCCATTTGAATATTAACTGCAGTCATATACTTCCATTTGAACACTTCGCCATCAATGGCCACATTCTGGTTCCCGATTGAATCGCCAGGAAATACAAATGCCGTGAATACCAACTCCACTTTTATTTGAATTTGGGACACTTGCATTATATCTTTTAACAGCTATTTATCTAAACAATCACACTGCATCCAACAAGTTATTAGTGTTGTGGTGGTTAATTCTGACGATACATTCGTCTTCGACCCAACAAGAGCCTCGTCTATGACGATGGCAATATTCAGTGGATAACACAAAATTGTGTTTTTTTATGATTCATTCTTCCTCTTTTGCTATTCTTGAAAAATGCCCATAGAAAGCTGATGTAAAATTCAACTAGCCACAAAACTTTGCGTAGTGAAGTGATGTTTTGAGTGCGAAAGCGCAACTGTGATTGAATTTTGTATCTTTTGCATCATGATGCTTGATTAAATGACAAATAACAATTGATCTATCTAACCTTCGTATCAAATACCTTGATACGATGCAATCTAGACATGAAGCAAAACGCATGCAAAAGAAGAAAAAGGTTGTATACGCGAGGAAAAGAGTTGAAATGATAATCAATACACGAAATTCCCAAATCAAGATCCCCTAATCAAAACACCCAAAACGAAACCTTCATATAATATCGAATCAACCGGAAGTCAGAATACATCTATCTCTTAAATGCCGAACACACACTGTACAACCAAGTCGATGGTTGTGCCGAAACCCTTAATTTTTCATTCACAACTGGAAACCCCAAATACCCTACCCCTCAAAATCGCAACCCCCCAATCTTATCATTTCTCTGCTCTCGCCACCTTTTATAATCTTCACTAACAATCACCGGTACCCCCACCCCTCTTGGCCACATCCACCTCCCTTCTCCCTCCGAAATCCATACCTTAATCATGCCTTTAAAAGGCGGTTCATCACCTTCTTCTGGTGTGGATGGAAGAGTTTTGTTTAGGTTGCATGATGCTATTCTCGTACTATTAGTCTCTTTCCATTGGAATAGAAGTAGAGTGAACATACAATCAATACTCCTTATCTCACCGACCTCATCCTGTTCCAGCTCCATCCTCCCCCCATTCAGCCTGTACTTCCTCACAGGAACATCCATATAATCCTCCTCATCCGAATAGTAATCCTCTTCATTCAACAACAACGACTTCTTAACTTCATCTTGCTTGTCAATCTGTACGTATGCCGAGCGGCCAAAGGCTGTGGATGTGAACATGCTGTTTTTTGAAGAGGGGCCTGTGGAAAGGGAGAGACATGATCCCATTTTGGAGGGGGTGGAAGTGGGGGTAGAGGATGAATGGGGATGGTAATTAGAGTGAGATTTTCGGAAAAGGGTGGTGAGAAGTGAAGACATATGGGTGTAGGAATTGGTAAATGATGGGTTGAGGATCTACTGAAGAGCGAAAAGAAGAAGAGGCAAGAAAATCAAGAAAAGAAATAAGAGATTGCAATGGTATGGAATAATCACAGCGACGAATATGTGATATGAACGGCGAGAGTGACAAATAGAAGATAAAATCCCAACAAATCGCCAGCGGCCAAGTACCAGACTTCGAATACTTCAGAAAAATCAAAACAATTAATACACACCAGCGCACCTACATCAAAAGAATAGAAGGATCTACTTCCTTTATAAAAACAAAAAGTAATGTTGTTGTATAAACTGGCCTCAGGAAATGAAGAGGCTCTTGTCTGTTGGAAATGTAGCAAGCTAGGCTGAGCTTAACGCCAACCTCAATGAAGCCGTGAAGCCGCACAAGACCTTATCTCAACCTTGAATTAGGCAATCAAGGCCACTGGTGACCGCAACAAAGAAGGATGTAAATACCAGGGACTACCAAGAATTTGTTGGCTTGTAAAATGGCCTGTGAGATGGTATAAGTTGTTACGTGGTTGCGGATATTTTAGCAAGTAGCATCCCCCAATGTGGTTCATTCCCAGGAGTTTGGGAGGAACAGACGCACTGCAATTCAACGACGAGACATAAGAAACATGTTGTATAAAACCTAGACAAAGATGAACGTTGGGCTATCAAATTGATCCCCACTAGGAGACAAGCGTAAGGAAGCGAAATGATGTTTTTGGCCCCCACTGTAGCTGATATTGATATCTCAAACCAAGATAAAATGAAGTGGAACATGTTAGCATGGAATAATTTGGTGTCTATTGCCGACGCGTGGGATTTCCAGGGGTATCTATCTATCTATCTATCTTGCTTACATCTCAAATAGTAATATTTTCCGTCGTTGAATCTCCTAACCATTTCCCCATGTTGTACCTATGGTTTATTGTTTTCTTTGTGGTGCATCCTCTTAGCTGAGAGAATTTGCCGTCCCGCATGTCCTCCACTAAACATCTCAATGTCTATCCTCCACCCAATATCTCAATGCCCACCATTTCCCTTCGACTCTTTCTCCTTCTTTTGTTGTTTGATCATAGCATCAATTCTAGCAAAACTTCCATACCCCTCAATCAAACAACTCGTCATCCATTTCCACCACATCGAGCTTCCCCTCTTGATATTATACTTCATAAGTCGGCTCCTATCCATCCAGAAAGTCTCCGCAACATGTATAGCAATAGTCGGGAGGGCAATCTTATTAGAAATCCACAAGAAAGTTTTTGCCCCCCCTGGAAACCATGGCAATACATTATCGTAGAAGAATGTACCAGGTACGATATGTGATTTCGTAGCAAAGATAACCATAGTCATGAAACACAACCCGAATACCAATCGATGGAAGAAAATCTTCGGTGGCTCATATCGTGTGATGGTGTACGGGGAGATGTTGAGCGCAGTGCGACATTCGTTATCCATGGCGACGAATCGAGGGCGGGATTCCGCATATGAAGACATCGGAGGCTCCAGAGGAACCGTATGAGATTTGCCGGATTTCGAGGAAATGGTGAGGGAGGATAGAGTGATATCAAGAAGCGTCGGTCTAGAGGATTCGCTGTTTGAGAGGTGGCAGTAATGTCGCAGATAGAGGGAAAGGGAAGAGGAGTGGTCTGCGTTCATATGTGTGAGGATACGAGTTTTGGTAGCAGCATCTTTCTCCGACGAAGCCATGATGATCAATTGGTAGGGTACGGAGATCTGCGGAAGACTTTGATAAAACGAACAATGCAATCTTGTCGAAGTATTGATCGAGAGATACAGATTGGAGTCGTGCAGGTCGGTCGTGTTACTGTAAACACAATTTGTGCGGGACAGTAGCTGGGATATCCATACCGAAACCTCGGCCCATCGGGAGCTAATGTGGCGTATGTGGCGCACATGGGGGAGTGTGGCTTCCATCTGCCTTATTTCTGCTCCATGATTTAGTCTTTCAATACATACTTAAGCTTATCAATAAATATTAATCGAATAGTATAGATTGAAAGGAGCAAACTGGCTTTCTATCTAGTGAAGCTCGAATTTGAAATTCTCGAAAGTGTAAAAGTTCGAAGAGAGGTTAGTAGTATATATAAGGGGTATCGAGAAGAGCCGGTGTTACTTACATTCGTAGCGAGTACCGGCATCATAGACGGACATCATCCCATACTTGTGACACTCGGTAGTTTCCACCGATCTTGACTGCTCAGGGATACTATACACTACTAGGTGAACATCACCAAAGGTAGCGGGATTGACAAAGCAAGCGGATTTTTAAAGTATCATCTGAGTCTACGTAGACTTGAAGAGCAGTAGATAAAACTATCAATACAAACTGTCGATGTACATATGTTGAACGCATGATAGTATTACCTACATGTAAGCCTTCAAGATCCGTCGTGATTCGCTTTATTTAGCTAACTAGAAGACGTCTACATTATTTTTGATATACATTATGTCAGATCAAATACCTTGGGCACTCCATTATATTCATGTAGGCTGAGCCCCACGTCATGTATGATCAGTATCTTTCAGATATCTGAGAAAGATAATCGATCAATCTTTATTGTACCACCATTTTATATATATATACGAGTGCAGCCAAAATCTATCAAACCCTTCCCTTTCACCAAATCCCCTCCATAGCAATGTCTTTCCTAAAACACCTCGTTGGCCCACGGGCTTTCTTTAACTTTAGTGAACAAAAGAAACTCCTCGACGCCGATGTTTTATCCGTCACTTAAGAAACGGGCCTAGATGCACTCAGAGTCCTCCTCCCTCCAGGGTTCAAGCTGTGAGGCAAGCCTCATGCAGAATTGATGACGAATTTCTTAGAAGAAACTAAGCTTCACTAACCCATACAAGGAGGACGGGCCTGTCCATTTGCATCACTGGCGAACGAAACGGACTGGATGGTCGTTATATTGTAGCTTTGACTCTCGATACGGATAGGGGATCATTTCTCGGCCGTGAGAGTGCTGGCTTTCCGAAGACGCTCGGCTATGTAAATGCAATCTTCCTGACAATGGTTGGCTAGAACATGAATGAGTTTCCGTTGGCATCTCTTGACGATAAAAAAATCTGGCATGTGTTAGGGTTCTAGCCCACCTCGCTGCCCTCTTTGTGTATATATGCGAGAGGTCTCACCCGCTCTTTTCTCTCCTCGGTCCATAACATTGAGTACAATAAGATTCGACCTTGCTCAACCGCATCTCTTGGCAATGTGCCTGTAACAAAAACCACTGAGAAAATGCAAAAAGAAAAAGAAGCCGTGGTCAGAACGAAGTGATCCTACAGAAGGAATTGGATGCTAGGGTTCACTTAACATTACAACCCCATAGAAAATGCTATCGGTTTCATCCCTTATTAGCGGCTCCTACATAATCGTTGACTGGCACAAGATGCAAAAAAAGATCATCAACTAATCGACTTTTGAAAGCAACTAATAGTCCGGACTACCAGACTAAATGTGAAAGCTTTCAATTTTCGAAACGCTGTGAATGTTTCAATATGATTTGATATTCAGAATAGATGCGACGTTTTCGAAGAATTAAAAGCCCCAAGATGATTGACAATTCCGAGTGAATTGAATGTTCTAAATGGATTTAAAATCCATCATTCCTCATTGTCGGACTGCAGTTCAGGTTAATAATTGCCCTGAACGAAATATCAAAAGCCATTCCGAGATCTTATGGGGTATAGCTTCTTCTTGTCTTGGAGACTGTACTTTCGAACTTCTTGGGCCCTTTCTCTCAAAAACCAAAGGTCGCAGGATATTTGATAGCTGTTAATCGTCCGTAAATTCTCTTCTTCTGCGTTCGAAATCATCTAATGAGGTTTTTGGGGTTGCGAGTATGATTGCTTACCAGCAGTTGGTCGATCTGAAATGTCGATCTGAGAGAGATGATCTTAAATAGTGAGCACTATTACAGTAATTCCTTTTCCTACCTAGGATTTGATAACCTTTTAAATGTGATCTTTTATATAAAAAACATAAGAATACTAAGTACAATAAGAAGATAATTATTACTAATAAAATTTCTGTTTAAGCGAAACAACGGTCTTTAGTATTTTAAAAATTAAAGGAGATACAGTACATATAAATTCTAATCCTTATTAATCTCTTTGATTACACTAACACATCATATGCTGTACCTAGGTACTTCAAAAGCTGTTGTCTTACTAACACGTGGAATATATGATGCAGGGGAGAGGGTAAATGCACTAGAAGTACGGAGTAGGGCTTGGTGGCTTTGTACCTGACACTTGTTACTTCTGGTGCCATAAGTCCCCTCCCCTGCAGCTACTTAGAGAGGACTGCAGGTTATCCAAATGGGGGAAAGCCTGGCAATCCATGGACAGGTGTGATGGACAAGAAATTGAACTTTAAAGAGCTAATTACAAAGAAGGAATTCATTAAATCTTCTGTTTATGAATATCTATCCTATCGACTTACATACAATGTAAACCTACAATCATATACTGCCCCAGGTGGAGAGGGATATATGCTTATGGGTTTTGAGGGCCCTAGACCTCCTTTTCTAAATCTTCACTTCTTGGAATGCATATGCAGTATGGGCAGCAAACAACCAGACAAACATATAACAAATGCATCCATACTACATGAAGCAATCTAGCCATCAATCAAACTTGTAACAAGATGCCAACGAATGAATAGCTTTCAATACCTATGGTATGATACATGAATACATGAATACATAACATATACTTCAGGGGGAAAACACTCTCTCCACATCTAGGTGCATCCCAAGACTTCTACCATAATATAAAATAAATCCATATTATATATAATATATTATTTAGCCTTGTGTTCTATCATACAGATAGATCAGATCTTATTATTTCTCTCGTTTCACTGAATACAGAAAGAAGACTGGCGATAAGTGAGTTACGAGTACAACATCGAGTACAACATCGAGTATAACCTTAACTTGTGATATCAATCATTAGGTACCTACTGTCCGTCTGAGCGCACACTACCTACCTACCCCCTTCCAACTTTATATCCAGAACACTTTATTACCCCGACCCCCCAAAAAGGTTACCATATTAACGGCGAGACTAACCTTGGAAATCCCAAATCTCAAATCCCATTTCCCATTTTCCAAATTCAAACTCCAGTTTCATCCCTCAATTCTATTCAAATTCCTCAGTACCAAATATTCCCTCGACCTTGATCCTTGACCTTGACCTTTGCCGATGTGATAAGGTACATTGTACACGGCAATAATTAAAAAAAATAAAAAAAAAATATCAACAACGCGAAACTGGGAAAAAAGAAAAGAAAAGAAAAGAAAAGAAACTCCTCTCCTGATGAAGCAGATTTCTATCTATTCATCGCCGACATACCTTTGCTAATTAGCTTCGTCGCGCCAAGTACCGCATTCCACATTCCTCCCAATGCCCAGTTGATAATATGCCCTGGCAACCTCTCCCACGCATCGCATTCGCCGTCGCAACATTCCCTTTTGTTGCTTCCTCGCCCGCAGATCTTCCACTCGAACTTGGCGATGAATTATACATAATTGAGCAAGGTGGAAAGGATTCACAATGGTTTCGAGGGTATTTGGTTGCACCGCCCAGTCTGCTGGCTGGCTTGACAAGTACAAAAGGGCAGACTCTTGAGGCAAGGGTTTTCTCTGGAATATTCCCAGCCAGTTGTGTAGAAGTTCGGGAGGTGCTAGGGGATGATGAGGATGAGAGTCAGGTTTCTGCAGAGGTTGAAGATGTTGTCAACGGAAACGGATCTACGAATGGCATTTTGGCAGACAAAAGTCCAAGTTCTATCAATGGCGCACAAATTCATCAACCCAAACGATCAGCAGATCTCAATGGCGCAAATGGACAACCTGCGAAGAAGAAAAGAAAGAGTAAAGTTCTCATAAACGGAAATGTCAACAGATTTTCACTAATTGCAAAACGAGAGCCTGGTGCGCCGAAGCCAGCAGCCCCAGTGCCTATGCTGAAGATTGGAGACGAGACACCAACATCTGCCTCCGAACCATTGGTGGACGAAATCGCATCCTGTTTGAGAGAATGGCATTCTACAAATTTGCACGAGCTCTTGCTCTCGAGGCAATACCACCAATTGGATAAAATGGCAACTTTGGTCAAAACACTGGATCTCTCAAGAAGGCAAATTCTACATAATGTCTGTACGAAACACGAGCTTGAATCACTGAGGGAGAAGACAGTATGGGATCTCGTTCAGGGGAACAAATTATTAAATGGGGAGGTTATCGTTCGAGATCCTGCTGCCTGTGGTAGGGTTCTTACAGGTGATGATTCGGCTGTGGATGTCACAAGGCTTCAATCTATCATGAGCCTGTTGGATGAGAAACCACAACCTCCGGCTCAAAATGAAAGTCTAGTACTCCACCATTTACTATTGGATGTGAAGGCTTTTGTTGGCGTGTCTACAGAATCTACAACTCTATCGTTCTTTCTAGCTACCAAAAAGCCAGGTTCAGCGGGCGCGGCACTTTCGGAAACTTATATTGTGGAGGTACCTCCCAGTGCTTCTCTTACCAGTATGGGAAAATCGGGACAAATGAGAACGCTATTTACAGACCTCGCATCCACCGATATTGGAGATTTACCTTCTACTGAAAGCGAGCTATATCTTATAGTGAAGGTGCAATCGTCGTCACAAGTCACAGCGGGCAAGCCTCCCTCTCGTGGTGGATCAAGAGGCAACTCATTCTCTAGGGAAAGTGTCAGCAAGGATCGGGACAAACCACCATCTTCCGGTGGTGCGTCTAAAGCGGGCAGAAGGAGTTTGATGTGGGGCAAACCTAAAAATACATCCAATGCCACCAAACTCACCTCCCTCTCTGAAAATTCCGAGGCCAACGTTGAAACGCACTCTAGTCGGGATGGAGCAAACAGAACTTCTTCGTCACGAAATGGGGGAGACTCCAAGCCTGGAACCGTAAGTCAAATCATCTCCAGGACCGTTGGAATAGGGGCTCTAAGGTTGAGCTCACTCATGAAAGCTCAAGGTGAAGCTGAACATGTTATGAGTATATGGGCACCATCAGCTGCTTTGGAATATGAAAACCCGAGCCAGAGTGATGGTTGGGAAGAAATCATTCGCGATTTGATGACAAGCCAATCCGGTCAATATGAAAAATCCCGAAGGGCAGAACGTTTACAGGTATATCTGAAAGCATTCGATAGTCCACACGCAGATGGGCTGATCAAATCTACTCCAACCCTACTATCTGGGATCTCGAAAACAAATAAGATGGGCTTTTCCGGGGCGCCAACTCAGCCGAGGTCAGATATTTATGTTACTATCGACGAGGCGTTTCTCCCTAAGCACGCTCTTCTCTCGCGATCAGCTGGCAGTGCGATGCCTATATCCCCATCATTTGTAGGATCGAATCTTCAAGTAACTATGGAAGTAAGAAAGTCAAGCGGTGAGCGGCTTGAGGGAGCCATCTATCCATCATCAAATGCAGATGGGCAAAGTTCGTGGGATTCAGTAGCAGCTGAACGAGGCGACGCATGGAGCCAAACTCTACGCTTATCTATACCGCAACAGGAGGTTCCCAATTGCCATCTGGTAATGGTTCTTGCGGATGCACCAAGTCACCCTCTTGCCATATGCCACATTCCACTTTGGGATCAACAGACCTTCATGCGAGATGGACACCATTCTCTGCTACTGTACAAATATGACGAGACAACCATGTTACCTCGAGGTAGTTCGGCTGGTAAAAGCGGATATCTCTCCTTGCCATGGAATTCTCGTGGCAAGGATGATGTGTCGAAAGATGAGGCCGTTACTGGACCGGTTGCGACTCTTCGTATTCAGACATTTCTATGTAGCACGAAGTTCTCCCAGGATAAAGTGCTCTTACGAATACTTAAGTGGAAAGATCAACCACCAGGAGACCTGCAGCAACTTCTACAACGACTAGTCTTTGTCTCGGAGATTGAGATTGTTAAGCTGCTTAGCGATGTATTTGATGCTATCTTTGGAATTCTTGTCGAACACACCGGGAACGATGATTACGAAGATCTAATCTTTAGTGCCTTAGTCACAGTTCTTTCCATTGTACACGATCGAAGATTCAACCTAGGTCCCTTGGTTGATCAATATGCCGAAACTAGATTCAATTACCCATTCGCATCGTCTTGTCTCGTAAGATCCTTTACTCGATTACTTGCCAGCCCTTCTGATCCAGACACTTCGAGGAAACTACGTGCCACATTCAAGGTGGTTCGACATATCCTCAAGTTCATCACCCATGCAAGAGGGCAGCAGAAGATGAAGGAAGTGGATATTGGCATTACCCATTCGAGTTCAGGGTTCGGCCGTCAACTTCGCCAAATTTTCAAGGCACTTGAGGGAATGATGAGAACAACGGCACCAATTTTGGTAGGAAGTCAAACGTTAGCTGTTCAACATTTCCATACTTGGCTACCAGAGCTTGCAGGTTTGCTTAGCAAGGAGCAAATTTTGCATATTGCAATCGACTTTATGGATTCATGTGCATTGGTAAAGGGCAAGCTCATATTGTATAAACTTGTTTTAATTATTAATTATTCTCGAATGGATATGTTTTCTGAACCCGAACAGATGAAGGCTCTTGCTGCGAATACGGCCAGGTGGATTTCACCGCACTGGGGCAAGACAACAGAAGTTACCGAACAATGGAGGGAACAGGTCCGACTTTGTTGCTCAATTTTGGCGATACAAATGGATAATCTAGGCCCCGAGATCCCCATTTACATACCTAAGATCATCGATTCGTATCTCGCAGTACAAACGGGCGAAGTGAAATCACAATCTCGCTTGTCATTTCTGTTCCCCACAGCATACCCATTTCCCAGCAAAACGATAGCTGAAAAGGCCGAATTCGATGAGGTTCTTATTGAGCTTTCGGCAGTCTTGTCTGCCATGTCAACCTTACCTGCAGGCATGCAGCTTGATCTTGTACAAGGCGATATAGCAATACTGATCGAGGACTTTTTAAATATACTTTTAAGCATACTAGAATGTGAGGCATTTCCATCAAATTGGTTAAGCGTTCGCATCTTCCACCACAAATCTACGCTCAAAATACTCGAAGACTTGGCTGGCATTCTTCTGGACGGATTTCTGCCTCATCCTGACGATGCGGAGACCTACAATGTAGATTTGTGGAAAGCCTTCTTCACTACCTTGTTAAAACTCGTCGGTAGTGACTCCTTGGCACTGGAAACCTTCCCTGAACAGAAACGACGGGCAGTATGGAAGATTGCTGGTGATGTACGTGAAAACGGTGCCGAGCTTCTAAGGCGAACATGGGAATTTACTGGTTGGGATACTACCCCGGAGGAGCGACAGAAATACGCTTTAGCCAAGATGGGAGGCTACCAAGTGCAATATGTGCCTGCACTCGTCGGACCTATTTTGGAGCTCTGTCTTAGTGTGCATGAAGGCCTTCGGCGCGTAGCAGTGGAGGTTCTTCAAACCATGATCGTCAGTGAATGGACATTGAGTGAGGATTTGGGTGCCATTCAAACTGGAATTATCGAATGCCTGGACCATCTCTTCAAATCGAAACCATTAACGGAAAGCATTCTACAGAAACTATTCATCAATGAATTGTTCAGTCTATTCGATAATTTGTCTCGAAATCCAGATGATCCGCTGTACAATGCGGTAAAAGACCTAATTGGTACCACTGATGAATTCCTTGATCTCCTCGTTGCGGTTCATAGTACGGATGTCACAGGTGAAGCTTCTCATATGATTCATCGGTTACGATTAATGGAATTTCTCCGAGATATGCAAAAGGAAGATATCTTCGTTCGATACGTCCATCAGCTCGCAGAGTTGCAAATCAATGCTGGAAATCACACCGAGGCCGGGCTTGCATTGCGACTCCATGCCGACTTGTACCAATGGGATCCTTCAAAGATGTTGCCTCCACTAGATGACCCTGAATTTCCAGCTCAATCTCACTTCGATCGAAAGGAACGAATCTATTTCGATATGATCAAGAACTTCGAAGAGGGTGAGGCATGGAGTAGTGCTCTAGCGGCGTACAAAGAGTTGCAATTTCAATATGAAGAAAACGTTTTCGACTTTTCCAAATTGGCTAGGACGCAACGAGCAATCGCCACAATATACGAATCTATTTCCAAGGCTGACAAAATTGTTCCCAAATATTTCCGCGTCATTTATCGAGGAATGGGTTTCCCTCAAAGTTTACGCGATAAGGAGTTTGTGTATGAAGGCGCTCCGGATGAAAGAACCTCGGTATTCACAGATCGCATGCAAGAGCAACATCCTTCGGCACAGATTGTTACTTCTGGCGATGTCGATGATGTGGAAGGTCAATTCTTACAAATTTCGTCGCTAAGCCCACATCGCGATCTTACCCATCACGTCTTCCAACGCTCTAAGGTCCCTCAAGTCATTAGAGACTATCTTCTCTCTGCGCATCCTCGTTATTTCTCGACCACAGCTCGCCGCACCACTTCGGGTCCAATAGATGATCATTCAGCCGAGAAAATCATTTATACTACTGTGGATACATTTCCAACGATACTACGTCGCAGTGAGATTGTCTCCGTAGATAGGTATAAGCTCGATGCTCACCAAACAGCCCTGGAACGAATCGTTCGCAAAACGCAAGAAATGGCAGCTGTGGAGAAAAGGATCGCAGATGGCGAAGAGGAAATCGCCCCACTTCTAGTCGAAGCACTCACAATATCCGTTAATCCCACTTCCGAGTCTAGTGTGGCTAGATATAGAGAACTGCTACCGTATCCTATCGATGATGAGGATGGAGAGGGAGAAGTGGTGGAGCTGGGCCCAATAGAAAATGCGCTGAAGATTGCGTTAATAGATCATGCAATCATGATCAAAAGATGTCTAGCCATGTTTGCAAAATCACCTCATCTTCACAGTCAGGATGATTTGCAACATTGTAAGATGCCATCTTTCACTCATTATCACCATCATTTGCTAACGTATTACACAGACTTCGAGCAAACCTTCGCCTCCGAGCTAGCTTCTCTACAAATTCCTCAACCACATCTCTCAAATACTTCCCCCGGCCTCGTTCCAGGCTGGACACTTTCACCTTCGTCATCAAAGGGAGATCTGTTGAACAACTCCCAGGGTCATCTGGGACTCCCCAATTCGCAATCTTTCACAAACGGAACAATCGATACCAGTATCCTTGATAGTCCCCACCACACCCGCACGGCCGGTGCTTCCAAACGTCTCAGTGCATTCCTCAATCGAAACGGAAATGTCGCAGATCGACAAACTCGCCCCACAAAGAAAGAAAGCCGCAAGAGTTTCTTTAGTGGAAATGGATTAAGCATGAACGGGATCTCCATAACTAGTGGCCTTACTCATAGAGACCGCGGCCGAAAAGACGAATTGATTGATGAAGTTCAGTTTCCGGAAGAAAACGAACATAGCAATCTTGAAGATTCGAAGGAGTGGATTACGCAGAGTGATCTTTCAGTTCAACCTCCACAAGGGAATTATACTACAAGTAGTATAGGCAACGGAAGGAGAAGTAGTAGTTCTCAACGTAGACCGGGGACGGGTAGTAGTCAGGGAATAGCTGGGCTAGGCATGAGCGGGATTGGCATGGGGAGTAGTGGGAGTGGGAGTGGGAGTGGATTTGGGGGAAGTGTTAGGAAGAGGCTCAGTGTGTTGAGGCTGGGGAAGAAGGGTAGTACGGTAGGGAGTGGATTGAGTGGGGATTTGGCGGAGGAATAGGAAAATCTTTTGTGCAGAGATGGTTCGATGGATGGGTGGATGAACCTGGAACAATGAAAGGAGCGATGAGATATTTTCTGGGTATGATTTTCATCACAACATACTTGTATCATGTTGTGTTATACCTGGATATTGTTTTTATGAGGGCTGGATGGAAACCACCCGAGGTTGGAGGACACTGGACAGTCCACCACGTACACTTCTTCTTGCACATATCTATCTCTCAGATACTTTTCTTTTGTCACATTTGTTTCAAGCGCAGGAGCTGGATCTGGAGGATGGGTGGATGGATAGCGGTGGTTGATACTTTTTTGTGTTTATTGTGCGTTCTATAATGCGTTTTAAATTGCCTTCTACACTTGAAGAGGGAAGGGGGGAGAGGAGCGGAGATGAAAATACCCAAAATACTCGAAATATCAACAGCTAAGATACCATGCAATACCTTTACAGTACATACAGACTCTTCTGTTTCTGTTTCTGTTTCTTTTTGTTCTTACTTTACTTTACATTATATTAATTAAAGCAGTCGTTGGGGATTTTACGGGGATTAGAGATCTAGATCACATAGATGATTGGGATGGATTGGACTGGGTGGGCGGGGAAGCGATGGTGGGGGAGGGGAGACTCTAGGATAGGAGGGTTTGAAGGGGGAATGGAAATGGACATAGAAAGGGGTGTGATGGAAGGCGCGGGTGCGGGTGCGGGTGCTGCTGGTGGTGGATATGTATTGGGTGTAGTGGATACTATAGTGTAGTGTATAATATCATATATTAAGAACTAAAATCGGCTTGAAAGATACCTACTACCTAGGTAGGTATGCATTGCACTAATAGTGCTATCCGATGCAAACTTTTCTGCATTCTTGGAAATTCTACCTGCCGGATTGTTGATGTGAAGGTCAATTGATTTTTTTTATCGTAGTAAGGTTTACGATGACTCGGGAGGTTTTATTGCGTGTGCGTACTTTACATCGGCAGTATACTCGAGTACTCGGTATGTATATAGAGATCCATTGGGATTGAAAGGGATGATGAGGGGGGACCTCGGGAGTCTTTACTTGAGTTATAAATATCATGGTGGGATAGGATAGGATAGGATAGGATATTATTCCGAAATGAACATGACGTCAGACTATATAGAAACTGGTGTATTATTGTTTGTGGTCCAATGAATGAATGAAAGAATGGTCCAATGGTCTAGGTAGTGCTAGTGTTGAATACAATTACAACACCAAGTCGATGTATTATTTCCAAAAAGATTCAGCGTTTCAAGCAAGGTGAAAGAAGATATGAGTATGAGCTTTACAAAACAACAAGTCGAGTGAAACGATGCAAGATATCATTACCAACTAAAATCACTCAAGGTATGGTATTTCCAATGCGTTTCAACCAATTCACCATCCAGCGCAAGGTATCGATCAAGAGTCAAGGCCAAGAAAATAGAAACAAAATCCTCGCCACCTAGTAGATAGATCCCCATTGCAAAATCCGACTCGACACATAAAGCAAGGAAAGATTGTAGCCAAATTAACCTCATATGACTCCGCTTTCAGCGCACCATTTTTCCATTCCTCCATTCCTCCATCTATCCATCCATCCAATTTCATTCATTACCATCCATTCCAATCCTCAGGAGCTTCGGCTAGTCAAGACTTTTTTCCCTTTCCAGTCGCGGCCGCGGGTTCATTCAATCCACCATCCCAGGTAATCTTCATGGTGGTAGGGAAAGGGAATTCAGAACCCATCATCTTATCCATGTAAACATAAAACCCACCCTCTCTTGGAATCTTCTTCATTTCACCTTGGGGGCCTGGCGCTCTTCTCAGATTATCCAACCGTCCGATACATTTAAGCATGGCTGTGAGAGCTACCCGTGATGCTTCACCGCCGAGACAAGCATGTGAGCCGATGCCGTAGACGAGATAGGAATCAACTGGACGGTCAAGACGGACTTTCTTGGGATCTGGGTAGATTTTTGGGTCTTGGGCGAGTTGCACCTGAGAGTTTGGTTAGTCAGTTGGGTGAAAGGGAAAGGGGAGGATGGTCATACGAAGCTTGTGAAAATAGAATCTCCAGGCTTGCACTCGACTTTTCTGGATCCGTCATTTATTGTGATGTTTTGATGACAAGTGCGATAAGCACCGAATGTGCCGTACATTCCTGAAGATTGTTAGTCGTGGGGGTTTATCAGAATATATGCAGGTAACAAAGCTCACTTATTCCTTCCAAGAGGTAATGTAAGAGAATGTCGTCAGCTTCAGCTGTATTGAGCTTTGCGAGACGGTTTATCTCTGGAAGATGTTCTTTACCATCACCAAGATAGTAGTCGAGGGCTTGACCGAAAACTTGTGCTTGATTCGCCACCATCGCTCCTGCTGTAGGTAAAATCTGTGACCATCTATACAATATCAGTAAATATAGTTGGAGATTGAAAGAACTACTCACACAGTCTCATGAACGCCCAAGCCGGCCTTTAGCAAATGTCGCACCATATGCACACCATAATCTTTGAGGGCGTTGTGTTCCTCCATGAAAGTATCAACGATACCCGATACGAGACTAGTCTTCGAGATAAAGTTGACATTCTGCTCGACTAGTGAACCAAGATCTTGTGTAACTGGAAGACCGGCAGCACGTAATGGGAAGGTTTTGGTCGGATCAACATCACCGAAGAAGATGACAATGAACATAACGGCCAGCACCATGTACAATTCATGCTCGGTGTATACGCCTTTAGGATTCTCTTCACTCTTGAGGGGGAGTTGGAAGACGTTCGAAGCAAAGTAAACATGAGCTAGATTGCGTTAGATAGGAACGAAACAGTTGAAGTGGACGGAATTCTCACCGGAGTTACCAATATCGCGGATGACATCGACCTGATTAGTCGTGCCACCAATGCTATAGGACCATTTCTTGAGAAGCTTTGGTACAATGCTTTCATAATAGTTCTTGACGCTCTCGTGCCATTTGTCTTGGTAGAGGCATTCCTTCATTTGATTGCGTCGCTCGGAAAAGAACTCGCCATCACCAGCCAACATAAAATTCGCCCCTAAAATTATGTTAGCATGAAGTCGAATGGCTCCTTCGGCAGGTTTATATACCTGGTTTGCCCATTAGATAAGAGAAACCTCTACGCCAGGGATCAACACCAAATGCTTCCGCGTTAGTAAGAACACTCTTGACTCCGTCATAAGTGACAATATTCTTTCTCTCGGGAATCTTGGCTGGCTTGTCCCAGCTGTAGTCATCAACGCGACCAAGTTTCTCCATGATCTTTTTGTTCTCAGACGGGATGGTGAGAGGATAATGAGCATAAATACTGTTAAATGAGAAGTGGTTGGGGAAAGCTCGGATGAACAATTTGTAGAAAACGCAGCCCTGGTTGACGTTCAAATCGTAGTCAACTTCAGTAACACCCCAGTTTGTGAGATTTGCTGGATGATAGTCGGTAGTATAAAATCTGTCTCCGCGAACCAGTGTAACGGCATCAGAAAGAATGCTACGACTGATTGTATAGGTAGGTCCAATACCAACACCGGGATCCATAGGCTTCTTAGCATCTTCGCAAACCAGTCCGGCGTAAAGTTCGACCAAATCCGGCTCATCAAATAAAACCTTTAGTTTCTCGTAGACGGTTGGATCCGAATTGATGTCCGAGAACTTTTCATGTGGTGTAAGGCCAAAGTGTTTGCGGAATTCATTAAGAGTCGCACATTTCCATGCACGAGCTTGTTCCATTCCAAGTATTTCAACGGCACGGAGTACTGCAGGAACATTATTCGCTCCTGATGACCCAGCCAAATCTTCGATACTTCCGGTCAATTCTTTGACAAGATCATCGTCATTGAGCTTCCCGTCGCTGCCTCTCTTCATCCCAGCAAAGTCTCTTTGTAGGGGATCTTCTGGTGTCATTGTTTCGAGCTTACCCAAACCAATGAGAAGCTCCTGCATGGTGACTTCCTTGTAGCTTTTCCCAAAGATTTTCATGTATAATTCCTCGGACCACTTCTCGTCTCGCTGCGAAATGCAAGAGTGCCACCGATACACACTGGTCATCCTTAGTTTGATCCAAGGGAGTAAGTTGAATGAAAGCTCACAGATTAAATTCAGCAGCACACTGGTTGCCCACTCCAGCAACGGTACCAGGTTTGCTATTTCTTTCCATTTCTATACGAGGGTCAAGAGTCCTATCATTGTTTAGCCAAGCGGATTTCCTTCCTATATTCAATCACTTCTCACCAGGTGGAGTTAACCCGATTCAATCCAACAATTGTGCGCAGATAATCGAGCAGAATGATGTTGATGTAGAGACCGCAAGTAATAAGACGTCCAGTCTGGAAAAGATCGTTATCGTACTTCTTCCACGCTGCTTGCTTTTTATCGTCAGGCAGACTGTCCTTAGGAGGTGTGAAGCGTCCATTCTCGTTGATTGTCGCCAACTGTTTGACCACATAGTTGTGGAAACGATTGAACATCTATAGAGGGTTAATTATCGGTGAAAAATTAATTCTTTAGTCACTCACAATAAGGATGCACCCTACTCCAGGTGGGAAACCTAGAAGTCTCTTTTCGGAGAAACAATCCGGCTTGAGCTCTCCATTCTTGGAAGTTCGCATATTGTTCTGTTCCTCCTGATTGCTTCCATAGAGAGGGGAAAGATCCAAGTAAGAGGAAGTCATGGAAATGTTAAAATCATCGTGTGATGTACGGAAACAGTCGTGAATGATAATGCTTGCGATATAGTACAACATCGAGGAGACGTTGTTTGGATGCGGTTTAAATCCGCCATTTTCTCGACTCATGATTGTGTCGAATATAAGGCCTGGATCTGGTTTTGGGTTTGGCTGAACGATTTTTGGAGTAACACTTCGAGCGTATGCTGTGCCTGCTTTTCCAATATCAGGGAACCTGATATTGTTATATCTAGGGTTAAAGAAACATCAGTAAGAGCATAATGACGAATTACTCCAGTATGATACTCACGATCCATCAGCTTGTCGATAATTATACTTGTCGCCAAGCATTGAAGCTGGGGGGTGCTCTAGAGAGCCCCATAATTCATCAACCAGTGTTTCGGTAAGCTTCACTCTAGTCTTCGAAGTTCCAGGAAGATTTGCAACCAACTTTCTAGTATTAGCTTTCATATATGTAAACAATCGATGCCGGGTTTACCTGAATGGTTCTCTCCATGAGCATAGTCTTGTCGTCCGTCAATTTTGAGGTTCCCAATTCTTGCTTCAAAGTCATCTGCAATGTCTCTAGATCCTTGATCCGCATTGCTTTAAGGTCATCTAGCAAACCCGTCTGCTCCTGTTTTGTCTCATAAGAGCCATCTCCAGTTTCGGTATTCAAGGGACGATTGGCTGTGCTAATGACCTTTCCAAGTGACTCAAGTGTCCCAATAATACCAGCACGTTTTACACTATGATCAGGGCCCTCAAATGCTTGAGGATTGGAACTTGCAGTGCCGCTGGTAGATTTCTTAGTTACGCCCAGCGTCAAACGACGAACTGGACCGCTTGAAGAAGTTGCTCCATTTTCGGCAGACGTTGGAGAAGTTTTGGTATTCTCCTTGTCTTTGTTTTTGAAGACTGTCGAAAGACGTCTCATCATTACGATTGAATTGATGGACTGTTCTATACTGGAGTATTAGTTTTTACCTCAACCTTCCAAATAAATTCAATGATTTGAAAGGGATATCTGAAGATGCAGAAATAACAATATAATAAGGAAATGGGACCCATTGAGTTGCTTATGACTTACACAAGAGCGGTGGTCAATAGTTAGTGTAGAACAGGAACGACTGTCGCATAGGATGAACTGAAGTGATACCAAATTGTATTTGTACGTATTGTACTCAATTGAACGACGCGTTCTTGAATGGGAAATAGAACGGTCAAGAGAACTCAAAATCTTCAATTGTTTATGTTCAAATGAAAAAGTGAGGGTGATGTAAGAGAGAGAGAGAGAAAAGAAGAGGTTGGAAAGGAAGAAAGAGCAAGCTACCTATGAAGCCGATAAAGGGGGAGAAGAGCACTCCTGCCGTGTTCTGAGATTGGCGTAGGATGCAGTCAGTACATGTAACTTTACAAGTTCACAGCGAAGCCCTTGAGAATGTGAAGCCGAATTGATGATCACCTTCATTTTAATCCAATAAGGATTTATGAATATCAAATTGAAGGGTTACATTGGAAATTGCTTGAGCTACCCTAACACCTCAGAGGCTGAAATACCCAGAATAGATTGGATAATGTGTAAAAGTCCCCGTATTTCGTACATTGAAAAAGTGAGACCTGAATGTATGCAAAATCGCACATTCGGGCATGGGCTCGATTTGATATGTACTAGGAGGAAAGGCCTGGACTGATTCGACGTATCACTGACTTGCCTCTTTAATGATGATTCATATGGTTGCACGAACTGATGCGGAGACAGATACGGATGTTCCAAAGCCATTCAGATATTCGATTGGTTCATAAAGAAGGAATTTGGGAGACACAACATCAATGTCCTGTACCCGACTCCAACCCCGCAAGCCACCATTCGAGGTATGAGAACGAAACAATTTTCGATGCCCAAGTCATATGATACATGACGAGACATTGAAGATCGATCTATATCCACAGATATTCTCTTTTGCTCTGCTAGATGTATCGGTGTATGTTTGAATGTTGCTGAGGACCGAAGCTTTACGCATGTGAGACTTTTCACATCATCAGGGACACGTCGATCAGTACCTGAGGGACTCTGCATACTTAGGTCAAGCACTGGCTAATGCACAGCTAATCCTCAGCTTAACCCCTCAATTTCCTTCTCTCATTTTGTTTCGATGACCTGCATCATTAAAGCAGGGGCTGTTGAAGCTCAAAACTTTCCGAATTCGTCCCCTCGCAGAACGATGAGGAGAAGATGGCTTGCAGAGCAAGGATTGTTCAATGTTGAGGGCTCAATGCAAGGTTGTAAAGTTGTATGTGATAGATCTCATGATTCAACTTTTAGCCAATTTGTATGAAATGCCATTCAATTGTAAACGAAAAACGGGATGAACTAATTCGATATAATAATGGGATGAGTGAGGAAGAATTTGTCGCTACGTACCTGGTCTCGAGCAAGGTGTGATGAAGTTCATCTAGTCATCATGTGATCAAATTGGATGTTCCGTGCCCTGTCAACAATTTTGAAGCTTGAAGCTTGAAGCCAGCGAGTACGCATGTCTTCTTAAACCTCAACAACTTTGATCAACCCATTTTTCTGTATTATATACTGTTAGGTCTTCCAAGATGGCAGTCACTTTGAAGGTCACAAATCGCTGTAAGATTCCCAAACTGCCCATGAATATCTCCAAAAGCTAACCTCCAAAGCTCCTAAAAATCCCATCAAACGTCTTCCTACCTCTATCGATATCGACGAAACAACTACAGTTCAAGAGGTTAAAGATAAATTGGCCAAACAGGCCGGAGGCTGGGACCCCAATCGATTCGGTATCTTTGACCCAGAACATAAGAAGATTTTGAAAGATAGGAAAGCCTTCATTTCTCAACTTAAAGAAGTGATTATTGGAAAGGAAATCTTGGTTAAGGACTTGGGTACATATTTGCTATCTGCCACTCAATTAATAGATGTTAAACTTACACGGTCATCTATTACAGGTCCTCAATTAGGCTGGCGCACCGTCTATATAGTCGAATACCTCGGTCCCATCTTAATCCACCTTGGATTCCCCCTCCTTCGTCCCTACATCTACTCGCACCCCACCACCTCCATTGCCCCCCTCTCCAATTCTCAGCTTCTGTCTATGACCCTCATAATTCTTCATTTCCTCAAACGCGAATATGAAACGATCTTTATCCACCGCTTCTCCCTGTCTACAATGCCAGCCAGAAACATCTTCAAAAACTGCGCTCACTACTGGCTCCTTAGCGGCCTTTACATCGCCTACTTTATATACGCCCCTTCTTCTTACACCGCCCTCTCCTCCCGAAATATCGACTACTTAAACATGGCTGGGGTAGGTCTCTATCTCTTTGGCGAGGTATCCAATCTCAAAACCCATCTCACTCTCTCGAACCTTCGCTCGCCGGGCGGAACTGAACGCGGAATCCCCCAAGGTTATGGTTTCTCCATGGTAACATGCCCCAACTACTTCTTCGAGATGCTCGCATGGATTGGTATGATACTTGTGACTAAGAGTTGGAGTACTGTCATTTTCACTATTGCTGGGACCGCACAAATGCAGCAGTGGGCAGTTAAGAAGGAAAAGCAATATCGTAATGATTTCGGTGATAAGTATAAGAAGAAGAGAAATGCTTTGTTTCCTACCCCAGGGGCCTTCATCAAGGAACTCACTGGTTGATTAAGCTGGATAATTTGAGTGAGTAATCTGTGAGGGCAATATATGGCAGTGTGGCTGTGGAACTCACATGCGTCCTTAGCACGTAGTGGAGAGATTTGGAATGAATAATGAATGGAAAGGAACACCAAATGTACACAATGGAGCATATTGCTTTCCTCTATTCCGCGAATACCAATATATGTTATTGAATTAGCCTTGCCAAGTTCTTTCTCAACTTCAAATTATAGGTACCGATACTACCTACAACTGAAATATCCGCCTTAGACGCCCACACCATGTACAAGAAGCGAATGATCAACAAAGGCAAGAACAGATCGCAAGAGCCAATTTCTCGGCATACCTCGTTATTGCGAGGCGTGTGGGCGTGACATGTATTATACACCTTCTCCAGGAGGCAAGTGCGAGTGCATCTAGATACCATTGTTATTCGAGAACTTAACTCATCCTAGCAGGTCGCTGTGTGTTGGATTTGAATCAAACCTCCCCTCGATGGATTCTACTTGGATGGGAGTGGCAACTTTCAGTATGTTGTGTAGATTTCGATTTGAAAAATACTTCCCAACCCCTCTTGGGCAAGATGGTCCAAGTCAAATAATTGTTCGTTTCAATGGTTTTCTTGTTTCCATTCGCGTTTGAGTAGCTATGACATTTCATGCGACCAATGATACCCCTCGTTTGAGGATCCGAACACACCTTGTTTCATGCATGCCTAGTACTCCACCTATCAATTAACCTTATTTTTTAACCTTAATATTTCGATTCAAGCTTTTTATTAGTGTTGTCGAGCATGTTTTTCTAGAGAAATACCCCTACTTTCGCTAGCTCCCTTTCTGCTTTTGCAAGTGTGCTTCAAACATTCGACCTTGTCATGGCAATTGTTTGGCACACTTGATTCCTTGGAAGTCGTGAGTCTGTGCTAATTTCTGTATACTCAAATCAACCACGGGCTTGATCTTCAAACCCCAGCACATATGGTCTAGAAAATGTACTTGTGAGCATGTGCCTTCTGCGGGGCGTTTCCAAATGCCGCTTTGCGCCTCAAGGAGATCCTCCCGCATCACTTATATATATCTTACCTCTGCGTCTCTTTTATTCTTTCCTTGCTCGGTGATTTTGATAGTTATCCAGTCCTACCTATTCTTGTAATATTTGCAGTGCAAAGTATAGTCCAGTAATAAGTTGATCCTATTACCATTCCCTTCATAATCATGTATACACCATCGCTCTTCTCTCTGGCGCTTTTCGCCTCAAGCGTCACTGCTGAGATGTCTCTATCACAAGCCATCGCAGCCAATAATGGAACACTTTCTACCCTTTCCAGTAAGTCCTCTGCTATCCCCTTTAGCGCTGTTGTATTAACATTCGCAGTGCTCCTTGGGCAACAACCAGAACTTGTCCGCGCTCTCTCCAACAGTTCATCAGGAATTACAATACTGGCACCATCTAACGCTGCCTTCACCAAATTTCTCGAGGTACCTGCGAACAAGGCAGCGGCTGGTCAAAGTGATGTTGTCGCAGCTGTTCTTGAATATCACGTCTTGAACGGTATATTCCCAGCCAGCAAATTTACAAAAGAGGCACAATTTGTTCCAACGCTTTTGACGAATTCGAGCTACACTCAAGTTACTGGTGGACAAGTTGTACAAGTTGCTCTGGACGGCTCGAATGCTGTCGTCACAACTGGATTGAAAGAGAAGAGTACCACAACAAAGACTGTAAGTCATTGCTCAACTATATTCATCGTTTAAAATTTGTTGCAAAGTCAAATCTGACATGGAATTCAGGATATTATGTTCACCGGAGGTGTCATGCACATTGTTGACACAGTCCTTACCATTCCCCTCTCCCCAGCTATGTCAGCCATGGACTCAAATCTTTTATCCCTTGCGGGTGCTCTCACAACCACGTCCCTCGTAGGACCAGTCGACTCTCTCAAAGACGTCACCATCTTCGCTCCTTCTAATGAAGCTTTTGAGAAGATAGGAGGCACAGCTGCTGCTCTTCCTACAACAGAACTCAGCCAAATTCTCGAATATCACGTTCTTAATGGCACTGTATGTTTTCTCCCTTCCTTCTTCTACTCATGCCCCTCATATTACACAGAACCAAATTAACCCACCCACAGGTCGGCTACTCCACTCTCCTCACCTCCGGCCTAGCCAACGAATCCTTCCCTACCCTCATGGGCAAATCCCTAACCGTCACCTCCGAAGACTCCAAAGTATTCATCAATAGCGCCCAAGTAATCACCACCGACATCATTGTTTCAAACGGTGTCATGCACGTTATCGACAACGTCCTTAATCCCTCCAATGCAACAATTGTTGAGAACCCTACTGCGGCTACTCAGCCAATCGCTTTTGCAGGTGCAACCAGTGCAGCCAGTGCACCATTTACTAGCGGGATCACGGCGACGACAACTGCGCCTAGTGCTGCTACAGGGACAAGTATCAAAACGGGAGCGGGAGAGAAGCTGGTGGGTAGAGAGGGCTTGGGAGGTATGGTGGCAGCGGTTGTGGGAGCCATTGTTCTTCTTTAGGTGGGAAGGGGTTTGAGTATGCTACGGGGGAAATAGAAAATGCATAATTCAAGTTTTATAGAAGATTGGGATGTCAATAAGATAATACATATTACGGTATTTGATTTTTGATCTTTGATTTTGGATGTAGGTATTGAAACACATATGCCTGTGTTAGTGGAATATATCTCGAGTATTGAATTTGTGGTCTGTGATTAAGGGGTCAATGGGGGAGATACTCTGGGAAGTGCAATACATACCTAGTAGTGATACGATTGCGTTGAAATAATATAATATTCCACGCAGAGTGACAGAGCAAAGACTATGATTACTGATGACAAGATAATGGATATCAATATCACTCAAAATGATCAATACGGTACATGAATGCTGCGGAAATTACATCGTGATCTACCTAAAAAGTAATCTTCGGAGGAGAAAAAATGAGGTCTGAATTGATAACCTACGTGCATCAAAGGTATTCGATGTTACTTTCTAATTTTAATTAAAAATCAATTACAAATGAAAAGATCAAAACTAAG
Organism: Myriosclerotinia duriaeana; assembly: GCA_002162615.1. NCBI lineage: Eukaryota > Fungi > Ascomycota > Leotiomycetes > Helotiales > Sclerotiniaceae > Myriosclerotinia > Myriosclerotinia duriaeana. The sequence goes on from NGKI01000004.1 coordinate 499,114, forward strand.
TAGAGTTTTAAAAATTCAAGCTTTTTATTATATTTAAAATTTTAAGTATATACACTTCGAATAATAGTCTAAAGAAAGGATTGGACTTTGCCTGAAACTATACTACGATAGTAGTATAGTGAAGGGTTTCCGGTCACGGTCCAATACCTCAAAAAGCTCTCTACCTCATTCGAAACACGTGATTTGGACCCGCAATCCTGCATGTTTTTTGTGTAACCAGTTGTACTGATTTGTACGATTACAAGCGTACTAATTGTACCAACCAATTAACCAATCAACTAATCAACCAACCAATCAACTAATCAACCAACCAATCAACTAATCAACCAACCAATCAACTAATCAACTAACTAATCAATTAATAAAATAATTAATTTAATAATTAATTTAATAATTAATTTAATAATTAATTTAATAATTAATTTAATAATTAAT
>NGKI01000004.1:502407-516263 GCA_002162615.1 Myriosclerotinia duriaeana
ATATTATATAAAATATTATATAAAATATATAATATAATATTGAAACTATTATTTTTAAAATAATATACTTTAAAAATTAACAGAAAATCAAAAGAATTAAAAGAAAATAATAAAAATATAAAATATTAAATATTATTAAATATTTTAATATTTTTTAATTTTATTTAAAATACAATAAAAAAAGCAAAGTATACAAAAAAGATATTTTTATAATATTAATAATATTATTTTTAATATTAATAAATATAATCTAAAGATTATTATTAAATATATTACAATTAGCTTTTAAAATATACACAAAATATACAATAATTTTTAAAAAAAACAAAATCAAAAAATTATTTTTATATAAATTAAATATTAATTATAAAATAATATTATATTTAAAAACAAAATTATTATTTAATTTTATTTATAATTTATTAAAATACAAATTAAAAGTATTAAAAATATATATTAACAAAATGTTTGCTTTAAAATTAATACAACTATTTAAATTAAAAACTAAAGTTTTTATTTTGTTTATAAAAAAATAAAAAAATAAAAGAATAATATTTATATATAAATTATAAAAATTTAAATATAATTATAATTTCTAATCAATATCTAATCCTATTAATTTTTAAGATTCTTAATAAATTAAAAAAAATTAAAATATTTATTAAATTAAATTTAAAAAGAATATATAATTATATATATATATATATAAAATAAAAATGAATAACTATTTTCCAAAATCGATTTAGCTTTTACAAATATTTAATAATATTATTCAAATTATATAACATTTTAATAATATTTTAAATATATATTAATAATTATTTAAAAGAATTTATAAACAAAATAATAATTCTTTATTTAAATAATATTTTAATATTAAAAAAAAAGAAAAATTATAAATAATATATAATAAAAGTATTTATATAATTATTAAGTTTTTATTTGTTTTATAAATTAAAAATAGATAAATTTAATATAAAATAATTAAAATTCTTAAATTATATAATATACAATTATAATATAATTATAAATTCAATATAAATAAATTTAATAATAATGTAGTTATTATTCAAAAATAAAAAAAAGATATTATTCTTTTTAAAATTTTAAATTTTTTATAAATAATTTATTAAAATATATAATAATATTGTATTATTTATAATAAACTAAACAAAAAGAAATATAAACTTCAAATAAACAAAAAAATATAAAATATTTTTTTAAGAATTGAAAAAAGTTTTTATAAAAGTATTATTATTAATATATTTTATAATACTATTAATATATTTTTTTAAAATAAATATATTAATAAAAGCTATTTATAAAATATTATTATAAAAACCAAAAAAAATCTATAAATATTTTATTATATTCTATTTTTGAAAAATAATTCTAATTAAAATAAATTATATAATATTTAATGAAAAATTATCAATAATTATTAAATCAATAAAATATTAATAATATTTTTTTAAAAAATATATAATATTAAATTACAATTATATTAAATTATAACAACTTTAAATATTTTATAATATTAAGAATATTAATAAAACATTAAACAAAATAAGTAGTAATATTTTTTATAATAAATTTTATTATAAATTATAAATCCCAAAAAAAATTTAATTAATATATTATTAAAAAAAGCAAATTATGAATATAAAAATATTAAACTAATATTATTATTAAAACTTTAAAAATAAATATTGGAATTATTATTGTTAATAAAAAGATAAACAAATATATTATATAAAATTGTTAAAATAATTTTAATTTTATATAAAGAAAAAAGAAAGTATATTTTAAATAAATTATAAAAAATAAACGAAATAAATTTTTTTTAAAGAAAATAAATTTTTTAATAACTTTATAAATATTTATTTTAGATTATAATAATATTTCAAAAAATATTGTTTTTTTAAAAAACTTTAATTAAATAAATAAGAAAATTATAATAAAAAAATTTAAATTTAATAAATAAAAAATTTATTATAAATAATAAATTATAATATTATAATAATATAACAGTATATATATTATTAAACAAAAAACTATAAAAAATAAAAAATAATATTATAAAAATTCTACAATTTATCGATAATAAAACATTTTAAACAAAGCATAATAATATTATTAATAAAAAAAATATTATACTAAAAAATATAAATACAAATATAAAAGATTATATAAAGTTTTGTATAATTTATTAAAAAAATAAAAATTCTTATAATAAAAAAACTAAAAAACTAACTTTAATTTTAATTTCAAATAAATTTTGAAAAAGAATTTTTTAGATTTAATTATTAATCTATTGATATCAAAATCAAAAATATATTTTAATAATAAAAAAAAACACAAAAAATATATTATTATATTTAATCTATAATACTATTTTAATAATCATATATAAAATACTTAAAAAAAAATTCTATTAATACAAAAAGATATAATTAGTATTCAATTTATATATTTATTTTTTTAAAAAGTATTTACTAAATATAAAATATTAAAATCAATTATTATTAATAAAATTAAATTATTTATAGATACTTTTTAAAAAACATTAATATTTTATTTTTGTTTAATTAGAAAGTTATTAATAATAATTTGTTTATAAATAAATAATTTAATAAAAAAACTAAATTAATTATTAAAAATATATTTTTGAATATATATTAATTATAAATAAAATAACTAAACAGATTTATTATATATAACAAAATTTGTATATAAATTTATATTAATATTAATAACAAAATTATTATTATTTAAAATAAATAAAAAACTAATATTATTATTTTAAATTTATATAAATATATAATAAAAATCCAAAAATATAATATAATTAACAAAAAAATTGACAAATCTATATATAAATTTAATAATAAAATTCATATATTATTAAAATATTTAAATAGAATATTATAATATAAAATATAAATTATAAATATACAAAATAAAAGTATTAATATAATTATTTTATAAAAACTTATTAATAAATCAAAACTATATAAAACTAAAATTTAAAAACATAAAACTTTTTAAAATTATAAAAAGTATAAATTTATAAAGTTATTATTTAAAGTTATTATTGAAATTCAAATATTATAATAAATTTTATGCAAATTTTTTATAAGCTTTTACAAAGAAGTAATATAAATAAATTACTTTAAAAAAATTATAAAATTTTTAAAAATAAAATTTATAAAGAATAAGAATTATAAAAAAGAAATATTTAAATAAAAAATAAAAAAAATTTAAAATTTAAAAAAAAAAAAAATAAAATAAAACTAAAACTTTTTATAAAATAAAAAAGATTATTTAAAAAATAAAAATATATAATAAAAATGAAAAGATTTTAAAAATATAAAAGTATTAAAAAAAGAATTCTTTAAAAAATATTTGTTTATTATTAAAATATTAATAAAAAGCTTGAAAGATTTTAATAAGTTAAAAAATAATAAAACAAATTAATTAAATTTTAATAATATAATTATAAATAATTTTTATTATAAAAAGAAAACTTTTGTAAAATAATTAATTATATTTTAAATAATTATTATAAAAAATAAAATTGTAATTTATATTGATTAAAAGTTTATTAATTAATTTAATTTTTTTTATAATAATTTATTTATTTATTATATATATAATAATAAACAATAAAATCTTATATTTAAAAATTTAAATTAATCAAAAACAAATTTTTACTTTTAACTAAATTAATAAAAAAAGTAATTAAATAAAATACTTTCTATTTTGAAAAAAAATATAAACTATATTAAATTATATTATTATTAATATTATTATTATTATAATTCAAAAATTTAAATTTATAACAAATTTTTAAAATTTTCAATATTCTATATTTAATATTATTTTAAAAATTAAAACTATATTAATTATAAGAATAACAAATTTAAAAAAACTAAAAATAATATTAAATACTAATAATAATCTTTTTAAAATATAACTATACTAAATCTTCAATAATATTTAAATCTTAAAAAATCAAAATATAAATTAAAAAATAAACAATCTTCATACAAAAAAAATACAAAAAGAAATCATTATAATATTATATAAAATATTTAAAAAATTTAAAAAATAAATAAAAATAAATACTATTAATAAAATATTTTAATATACTATTATAAAAAATTCTATATATATAAAAAAAATATAAATACATATATCAAATCAATCTAAATATAAAAAATAACAATCCTAAATTTACTACATTCCAAACAAACAGTATTTTATAAAAAATATACAAAATATATACAAAAAAAATAATATTATTTCTTTATTATCAAAACAATTAATCAAAAAAAATATAATTAAACTACAATATAATCACAAAAAAACTAAAAAAGAATTATAAAAAAAATTATAAAACTTATAATTAAAAAACTAACTAATAATTAAAAAATTAAAAAAATAAATATATAAAAAAATAAAAAAATAAATACAATAATAAAAACTATAACAAAAATTAAATAAAAATATTCAATACTAAATATATTAATTAAAAAAACAAAAACAATTAAAAATAAAGATAAAAGAAATTTATATAATATAAAACAAAACTTATTTATCATTAAAATAAATAAAAAAATTATAAAAACAAGCTATAAATAAATATAAAAATAAAAATACAAAATTCAATAAATTTGTATTATAAATATTAAACAAATTAACAAATTTAAATATTACAAGTTTAAAGAAAAATATAAATAATTTAATAAAATTAATACAAATATATAAATTATAAACAAAAAACAAATTTTTAATATATATTTTTAATAAAATGTATAACTTATTAATCAATTTAAAAAATAAATTATTTTTATTAAAAAAAAATATTAATAATAATATAATAAAATATAATATTTTAATATTAAATTATTATTTAATTTAAAAAAAACAATTAGATTAACAAATAAACAATTATCAAAAATAAAATTTTTATAAAAACTAAAATATTAAAAAACAAAAACTTTAAGTTTTCTTAAAGTTTATTTAAAAATATTAAACTTAATAATAATATACAATTTATTAATTATTTCATATATACAAACTAATTCAAAACAATATTTATTAATTACAATACTAAATCGTTATTAAATTGCAAAATAATAAACTATAAAGTTTTAATTTAATTAATTAAAAACTAATTATATAACTAATATATATTACAACTTTTAATTACTTTAAACCAACAAATAAACTACTATATTAATCTTAACAAAAAAATATTTATATAATAAATACTAATATAAATATATATACAAATATACAAACTTAAAATTAATATTAATATAATAAACATTACAATATTAAATATCAAAAGAATCTTATTAATACTAATAAAATAAATACAATAAAACTATTTTATTTAATTAAAAATATAACAATATATATTATTAATAAAAAAAGTTATATAAATATTAAACTAATAACAAAATAAAATAAAATAATAATATATAAAAAGAAAAAAAAAAGAAAAAAAAAACAAATATATATAATAAATTAAAAAATATTAAATTAAAATAAAAATACAATAAAAGTTACAAAGTAATTATTTATTATTATTATTAATAATTATAAATTTAAACTTATATAAATTATTTTTTCAATTATTTAATTCAAATTAAAAATTATTAAAATATTAATTACAAAAAATAATAATATTAAAAATTAAAATTAATATATAATATTAAACCTTATTAATTTAACTAAATTAAATACATAAAAAATAAATCTTCAAAATCTACTTTTCTCTTTTTATCAAATATAATATATTACAAATTAAACTCTTAATTTACAATATATTCTAATCTTTAAAAATTATAAAAAAAATTTTAATTAATAAAATTAATACAATTAATCTAATTAATTTTATTAAATTTATTTCAAAAAGATTTTAATTATTAATATTTTAAAAGAAATGTATATATATATTAAATTTTTTAATATATTAATTATTACTAATAGAAGTTTATTGAAATATACTATATCAAAATACAAAGAAATTAATAATTTAATAAAAAATAAATATTTTAAATTATATAAAAAATAAATATTTCAAAAAATATTTGATTTTTTAAATTAAAACTTATTAATAAAATAAAAATTAAAAATATTAACAAAATATATTCAAAATTATAATATATCAAAAAGAAAAGTTATTATACTAATTTATTAATTTGTAATTTAAAAGATAAATTAATATATTATTATTATATTTATAATAATTATTAAATATAATCAAAAGAATATTATTATATATTTATATAATATCATATAAATATATCTTTGAACAATTACAATTTTAAATAAAAGATTTATATTTAAATATTATTTATATTCAAATTTAAAAAAAATTGTATTTTATATATTATTAAACTACTTTATAATATTTTAAAAATAAAAAACTATTAGTTAATATTTATTATAATTATTATTAAAAAAACTTAAAAAAGATTATTTATATACAATTTATATTTATTATATACAAATAAAAAAGCTTTAATATTATAAAATTATAAATTAATAATACTTTTATTCTTATTATTAAAATATTTATTTAAATAAAACAAAATAAATTCAAAATCAAAAGTAATTGATTAAATTTATTTTATTTAAATTTAATAAAAAATTAATTACTTTTAAAAACAATAAAATTTATTTTATATAAAAAAAGCAATATAATAATATAAAAATAATTAAACAAAAAAATACAAATATTTATTAAAAATAAAAAGAATTTTCTTTTAAAATTAGTATTTGATTTAATATACTTAAAAAGTATATATTATAATTATTTATTAATTTAAAACTTTTTGTTAATTTTTTATTATTATTTAAATATCAAATTTAAAAAAAAAGAAATACAAAAAAACGTAATAAAATTATTAAATAATAAATAAATAACTTATTTAAAAATATTATTTTTATACTACTTAATTAAATTTTTATTTAATTAATTATTTTTATAAATACAATTTTTATTAATAAATAAATATATTTTTTCAAATTAAAAATATTATTTATTTAATTAATAAAATTAACAAATTTAATATAATTTCTTAATTAATTATTAAATATAAAAAAATAATAAAAGATATTTGATATCAAAATTATACAATTTAATTTTAATATTTAATATAAAAATAATTATTCAAAAATAATTAACATAATATTACAATTTAAAAAACAAATACTATTAATAATTTATATTAATTTAAAATTATTTTACAACTTAAATATTAATCTCAATTTTATAACAAAAATAAATTTATAATCAATATTATATTATTTAAATAATTATATAAATACAAAAGAATTATAAAAATTAAATAAATTAATACAAATTCTAATTTAATAAATATTATAATCAAAAATGACTTTTATTAAATATTTAAACCCTTATTAATATTAATAAAATTATTATTAAAAAAGTTTAATAATTAAAAAAACAAAAAAGATATATAATTTATTGATTTTTGAATAGTTATTAATATTAATATAATAATTATATAATAATTTATTATAAAAACAAATTTTTTATTATAAAAATATACTAAATCAATTATATTACTTTTATATATAAAATATTATATTATTCTATTATATTATAATTCAATTAAAATATATTATTTATTAAAAATGAAATAACTTATATATTTTTAAATATTTAATTAAATTGTATAATATTAATTGTATAATATAAATTGCAAAAAAAATAACAAATAATTATAATCAATAAAAAAAAACTTTTAACAAATACTTTTATTAACCAATTTAAACTACTTAATTGAATAAATGAAAATACCTTACTAAAATTTAAATATATTATAATAAATTTGAATATTAATAATATTATATAAAATTTAAATATAATAATTTTTAAATAATTTTTAAACTATATATTAAATCTTTTAATTTTTATAATAAATTAAAAGAACTATAATTAATTAAATATATAAATATAATTTATAATCTAAAATTATATATATTAAATAAATCAATAATTGTATAATAATATTATTATATTAATTCGCACTCTTATAATACAAAATTATATATATCAAATAAAGTAATAGTTAAATTTTATTATTATTATACTAGTTTACACTTTTATAATACAAAAATATATATTATATAAGTTAATAATTATATTTCAATATTATTATATTAGTTTATACTTTAATAATAAAATATTTATATTAATTAAATATATATTTCATATTTATAGTTTCAGGCTCTGTGGGCTACAGCCCACGCTCTATGCAAAGAACCTTGGAAGTCTACAGTGGAAATATACAAGCACGGACAAATTCGTGATTACATAACCATCTTCTGTTTGAACATGAACCGCGACAACAAGACAATATTGTCAACAATTCGATTATTTACTTGGCAACGATAACTCTCACAGACTATCTGAAAATATACCCTCCAATCATAGCTCCAATATCTCTCAGATGATTTGCACATCATGGCCGAATTCGAAATTGGCCAAACGGTTGAACTTGGAAATGGTGCTATAGGAACTATTCTTTACATAGGAACCGATCCGATCTTCGCTTCAGGGGATTGGATTGGTGTAGAGCTGGAAGATGGAGGAGGCAAAAACGATGGCAGTGTTTTGGGGAAAAGGTATTTCCAGTGCGAAATGGGTCGTGGAATGTTTGTTCGTCCTTCAACTATTAGGATAATCGATCGACCTGCACCAGCCCCGAAAGCGCCTGCGCCTGCAAGAAAACCAGGCCGACCCAGTAGTGTTGTTGCTCCAGCGACACGAAGAACAAGCTCGGTGCCAGATAATGGTGTGGTTAAGAGGAAAAGCATGAATGCTCCTAGTCCAAGTCCTATGGCAAGGGGCCATTCAGGCCTGCGTGTATGTGCATACTCATATTCGTGTTGCGCATGTGCTAATGCTATGTCTAGTCTCCCACAAGATCTCCTACAAAACAGCTATATTCCGCAGGTACTTCAGTAGCCTCAACACCCCGAACTGGAACACCTGCAAATTCTCGAGCACCCGCTGCCGGCGTTCAGAAACCAAGACCATCATCTGTGACCAGCCGCACATCAATGGGTCCACCGCCACCACCTGCAGGACGAGGGAAGCCATTAGTTGGAGGCAGTGGTGTAGGAAATAGAATAGGAGGGCCAGCAGCCAGGACAACTGGTGCTCGTCCAACATCTTTGGCTCCTAAACGTACACTTCGACCCGGTCCAGACCGCATGCCATCAGGCTCTAGTCAAGTTAGCACCGGTCATCTTAGCGATGGAACTCACGATACGGTTGATGAAGATAGACGTTTGTCACCTTCATTGAGGAGTGATACAGATCAACTATCTCCGCAAGCTTTGAGTCCTGTGTTATCTGGAACCGGGCGCGAGGCCTCACCAGTAGCACCGCCAGCAGCACGCGGTAGCACTAGTACGGCAGCTAGCAGGGAGATTGAGGATCTGAAAACAAAACTTAGAGTAATGGAGAAGAAGCGAATGGAGGACAGGGAGAAGCTCAAGGCTTTGGAAAACGTGCAAGTAGAAAAGGAGAAATTCGAGGGGATTATCCAGAAGTTGCAGACGAAATATCAGCCTCAACAACAAGAAATAACAGACTTACGGAAACAATTGAAGGAATTTGCAGCTCGGATTGAGGAAGCGGAAGGTATTCAAGCCGAACATGAGTCGATACTTGAAATGGCTACATTGGATAGGGAGATGGCAGAAGAGACCGCGGAAGTGCTTAGGACTGAATTAGATGCTCTGAAGCAGAAGACTGAAGAATTGGAGTTGGAGGTTGAGGTATTGCGTGAAGAGAATACGGAATTGGGAGGAGAAATGAGCGCAGAAGAAAAGACTAGCCAAAGCTATCTGCAGATGGAAAGAAAGAATGAGAGGTTGACGGAGGCTCTGCTGAGACTCCGGGATCTGACACAACAAACCGAGGCCGAGCTTAAAGATGAGATCAAGAGTTTACAAGAGGATGTTCGAGATCTCGGTAGTGTCAAGGAGAATTATGATGTGGTGAAGGGGAAGCTTGCTCAATCAGAAGCTGTTATCGAAGATCTTCGCCAACAACTGGATAATGCTCTAGGTGCCGAAGACATGATCGAGGAACTTACCGATCGAAACATGAGTATGAGTGAGCAGATTGAGGAGCTCAAAGTTACAATTGAGGACCTCGAAAGTTTGAAAGAGCTCAACGATGAACTTGAGATTAACCATGTCGAAACAGAGAAAGAGATGCAGGAAGAAATCGACTTCAAGGAAAGCATCATCAATGAGCAAGCAAGACGAGCAATCCAACAAGATGAGACCTTGGATGACATGGAATATACATTGTCAAGATTCCGTGAGCTAGTTACCAGCTTGCAAAGCGACTTGGAGGATATGAGAGCATCACACGCCGTCACAGAAACCGAATCGGAACAACTGAACAACCGATCACGTGCAATGCAAGACTTGAATATGAAGCTCCAAGTTTCCGCTGCGAAAACACAAGTTAAGACAATCGATCTCGAATTACGTCGCTTAGACGCCCAAGAGGCATCAGAGCATTTGTCAATCGTTCAGTTGTTTTTACCAGATGGATTCAGTGCAGAAAGAGATTCGATCTTGGCATTGCTCAGGTTCAGACGTGTAGCTTTTAAAGCAAATCTCCTGCACGGATTTGTCAAGGAGAGAGTAAATGGACAGCCACCTACTGGTCACGAGGATGATATATTCGCTGGCTGTGATGTTCTTGATAAGCTTGTTTGGGTTGGTGCAATGTGTGATCGCTTTATTAATGCCATCAGCCACTGCTCGATAGAGGAGTTTGGCAAATATGAGGGAGCACTTTATGAACTGGAACCAGTGGAGAGAGCACTCAATGGATGGATAGACGGTCTAAGAAGGGACGAATTGAAGGAAAAGCAATGTGCCAGCGAGCTTCAACGCACTATCGCTCTTATGTCTCATCTTGCAGAGGTTCATATCTCAACTGGTCTTGCTAGTTATGCTGATGAGATTCATATGCGTACTCTTATCATGCAGAGTCAACTCGAAAATGCCGCTGCTGCGATTGCATCCACCAGGATAATGGTCCAAGCTATTATACCCAGTCAAGAAGAAGATGATGAGCTCTTCCAACATTTTTCCAAAAAGACTGAAGCAGTCATCACTCAAACACGCAGTGCAAAGGTTATCGTTGGAAAAGCAGTCCGAGAAATTGAAGATTTGAGAGCTCGGTCATTATCACTCATGCCTAATACAATTGAGTCGTTTGAAAAATGCGAAGAAGCAACTCAACAGCTTGCAGAGTATACACGTCATGTAGGAAACGACCTATTTACTCTATTACATGAAGAAGGCAGAGCCGAGCCATATACATATGTCGAAGTACAAAGCACTATCTACCAGACTACTTCCAACACTTTCTCAACTGATGAATCCGACCTGTTTTTCACCTACGCCAACAAGCTAAAACTCCTCAATAGCCAATTAATTGATCTCTCAGCCCTGACATCCGACCTCGAAATGACCCAAGAATTTGAGCTCGCAACAGCTCCTTGGATACTCCGATCCCAAGAATTAAAATCCTCCAAGACGGTAACTATCGACACTCAAGAGGAACTCCGTCGTCTCAAAGAAGAAAATCACGAACGTCTCCGCCTCATCGCTTTACGCGATCAAACCCTCGAAGAATCATCCGTCAAAATAGAACTTCTCGAAAGTCGCATGAGAGACGCCACCAAGAAAAACGAACGCATCAATGAACTAGAGCGCAAAATCGAAGTTGCAAAGAACCGCGAAGTAGAACTCGCCGAGGCTATTGAGGCCCAGAATAAAGAGTTATCAACCATGGAAGCTGATCGTGAAAAGTGGAAGAAGATTGCTGATGAAAGCAAAGCATTGGGTGAAGTGGCATCAGGTTCTAAAGCAGGTCAAGAACGTGCTGTTGCTACGGCCCGAGAAATGGATGCTCTCAAGACCGAAATTGCTAGTCTCCAAGCTGCAGTTCGATATCTACGCGAAGATAACCGTCGTGTTAAACTTTCCGAGAGGGAAAATATGTCATGGTTGGATGAACCGTTAATTAAACCTAAATCGAGAGAAGAACAGAGGAAAGCATTAGTGATCGCAGAGGGTCAAGATGTTCTTAGCGAACTTATAACATTGGCGACGGGGGAGAATTCGAGGATTTATGATTTGGGAGCTATGCAGAAGGATCGCGGGAAATGGAGACCAGCGAAGAGTACGCCAGGTTATTGGGTTGCGAGACAAAGGGAGGAGTATGAAGATTGGAGGGCTTGGAAGGATGAGGTGGTTAGGAAGGGGAGAGTGTTAGGGGAGAGAGAGGGGAATATAGGAAGGGGGGTAGGGACGGGTAGGAAAGGGTTGAGGACTAAGGCGAATGGGAATGTAGCGGCGAGGGTGGATTTGAAGTGGAATGAATTGGAAGGGAAAGGGGCGAGGAGTGGTCTGGCGGTGGAGATTGTAGGGGCTGAAGAGTGGGAGGGGGTTAGGAAGGAGTGGGGGTTTGTTTGAATCAATGTATGCATAGAGGGGGAGAGAAGTAAAGATGAAGATTATACCCTGTGCTCTTTTTTATGCATACAGATATAGATATCTGGTACACTCAATTAGATTATTGATTATAATGACTACTCAATGAAGAATTAAATTAGTTTCGCCATGTCCTCTCTAAATCAATCTCCTGGTTGATATTACGTGCCTAACCTTATCTCAAAGGAGTGGGATAATGCACAAGAATCATGTCGCAGGAGATGATACATCCCAGTGGGCTTTATAATCTCCGTTGGGGTTTCATACATGGGTGGTATCACAAGCTAATAATGAGCTGAAGTTGTTAACGCTATAAATGGTGGCTATCTGAGTATTAGAATTTTAATCATAAAAATTCCGACACCACCTGGGCAGGCATGACGCACGCAGCTCCTCGCTTGCCCTCGCTTGCTGCCTTCTCAGAATCCCATCTCGTAGCACGCAGTTTCCTCACCTGGCCATTCACATTTCCATATTTCCTCCATGAACATTTTTGTAAGGACGAGATGAGAATATTGGAGGATTGAAGGTGTGGATATATACTTACGGATACGAAATATAATAATTGAGGGGTTTCGACGGCATGGAAAAGTGCATCCGGTATTCTTACCCGTGCGAAGGCAGTGTCTTCTGCATTTAGCTTTATGCGCTGCGTTGCGCAATGAGTGCCCAGGTGGTTTATATGTCGCATCGCGATACCAAGCCCAGAACATCCGCACAATCCGTCCCCCGATGCTCGTGTGATTGTTTTTGTAAATGGGGACGCGGATTTTCGAACCGGATGGACGTGTTGTGGGTGGATGCCAATCTCGAAGGATATACTCGGGTCAACTTTCCTGATGTATGTATGCATCGGGATCGAAGCGTGAGTTAGTCTCTGGAGTGCTGTCAAAGAATTATATCTAATCTTGTGAGAGAATGGAGGAGCAGGAAAGGGAAAGGGAAAGAGAAATCTAGATGCTGTACATACAATATATTAACATACAGAGGATTAAGGCTCTAGGAATTCCAACATCGCATCTTCGACTCACAGGTACGCTCCAAAAGAGTCATGTCATGTCATATCATACCATATCATATCATCACTATATCCACCATTGCGCAGCTCAATCCAGTTCATCTTCCAATATCTTATTCACAGTCACCGCAATCCAAATTTCTAGATTTCTCAGCTTGAGTTCCTCCTTCGATCTTCTCGATTCTTTTGACCTTTGGCCTATTGCAAATCCTCTACTATATACTATATACTATATCCACCTTTCCCGTCCAAATTCCGAATATGC